>PVJO010004684.1:94428-107470 GCA_004026905.1 Hystrix cristata
AAACTAGAGTCATTTGTATATAAATGGATGTTCCTGGAGAACATACTATTAAGTGAAATAAATCAGACACTTATTAGTACACATCGAATTGTTTCTCTGATATGAGAAACCATAAGTGTAAATAAGGACAAAGGGGTAGAATAGATATTTTGTTTAAAAAAGAAAAAAAAGAGATAGTATTCAAAAGAGAGAACTAGATGGGGAAAAGGGGGATAAAGAAGAAGGTTAAAAGAAAAGTAAGATGAAAGGGGAAAAAATGGTAAAGTGTAGTTACACTTGTTGCAAATAGGGAGGGGTGGATGAATGGAAGGGAGGGAGGGGAAGGGGGGAAGAGGGGGAAAAACCAAAATGTACCATGAACAGGTACAAAATAACCATGTTGATTGTGAGCATTATGTATACAATGTACCAATACATGTTCTCGGTAAAAAATAATAAAAAAAAAGTAAAAAAATAAAAAAAAGAAAAGCAATCTAAAATGTGGAGAGGAGAGAACTCAGGAAGTCTGGACATTTACTTTAATTGGTAATAATATCCGTGCTACCTGCATTACAAAATTGTTGTAAGTATCAGAAAAGCAAAGCTGAAAAAGCATCTTAAATAATGAAATCACAAATTTTAAACAGAGGTAAGGGGAAGAAAGCATCATACAAATGAGTACTCTAACCACAGAAACAAAATACAGTGGTACCTCAGTTCACGAACTTAATTCTTTCTATGATTCTGGTCGCAAACCGAATTGGATGAAAATCGAATCAAATTTCCCTATTACATTGAATCTAACTATTGATGTGGTTCCTGTCCAATTTGATTTGTGACCAGAATCATGGAAAGAATTAAGTTTGTGAAGCGAGGAACCACTGTAAATTTTTTAAAAGCCAAAGATTTTACTCAGGTAAATTACAAACATAGAAACACACACACACACACACACACACACACACACACACAGAATACCAATAACTTGAAACCAATATTTGTTGACAGGATGAATTTGCAAAAATGGAATATGGGTAGTATTCTACCTAGGAGCTGCAGATACATTATGTCCTTCATCATGAGTCAGCATCAGAATATTACAAACAGAAACTTAATCATCATGACAACAACAAAATAAGTATGATTAGCAATCTATTATTGTATATAAATATTTGTTGAGCATCTACACATAAGCAGGGGCTTTGAGAGGTATACAGGCATATCAGAAATAGACTTACCATATATAATACAAAGATATCTTCAATAAAAAGGAAAACTGACACTCATTATGTAATGAAACCTCAGGAGGAAAATATCTAATTGTGGGACATAGAGGTCATACGAGCTTTAAATCTTAAATAATGGCAAGGTATGAATCTGTGACAGTAGGAAGAAAAGGTAAACTAAAATAAATTGACCCAAAATACAGAAATTAAAAAAAGTATGTGTGTAAGGAATTATAAGTTGTTCTGTTTGGCTATAGGAATAGGGAGTAAAACTGGAAAGCAAAGTGAAAATTAGAAGGATGTATGACTTTGACATTATAGGCTTTTAGAGTTAACTTTCAATATTACTGAGCATCATTATACATTCTCTGTCTCTCTCCTTTTTCTGTCTCTCTCTTTTTCTCTTCCTGTATGCCCCTCATCCCAGGGTAGTATAGATGGTTATCTAGGGAGTGACAAAGATTAGAATCAGGGATATTAGCTAGTGAATTTAAAACTACTCTGGAGAAAACCAGTGAGTTCTAACCTCAAAAAACATACCTAGGGCTGGGGATTTAGCTCAGTGATTAGAGTGCTTGCCTTGCAAGCACAACGCCCTGAGTTCGATCTCCGGTACAAAAAAAAAAAAACCACGCACACACCTAAAGTTTCACTATTTTGCTATAGTATAAATTATTACAAATTGTTAAAAACTTTGCAAACAAATTAGATACTTTCAGTCAGGGATGGTGGCACATACCTATAATCCCAGCTCTTGGGAGGCTGAGGCAGGAGGATCACTTTGAGTCTGAAGACAGTTTGAGGGGTACATAGTGAGTTCAAGGCCAGCCTGAACTATGTAGTGAGACTTTGCGGGTTAGATATAAGATCCATGGGTTAGATATAACCCAAATTTAAAACAGTGACACGTACACTAGGTACTACAGTAACTTTATGTAGTTGTGACTTAATGCTGCATCTATGTGGTTGTTTACATTGCTTGTTGTCATAAACAAAAGGCACAATGTGTTGTGGTCTAGAAGCTTGTGTAATGGCCTCTAAATTTGTGTAATTTTGGATAAATTTTAATAAAAATCTATTTAAAAAACCCCAACAAAACAAAACAAAAAAATACAACCAAACAAAAATTAGGTACTTTCAGGAGCTTATGGGTTGGTGAACGTATGGGCTTGCTGGGAGGGTGGTGTACCCAAAGAAGCCAAGGAAGCTCCTATTCTTCCCTCGCCCACATTACCTTTACCTGTGCATTTCTCTCATCTGGTTGTTCCTAAATTATAACCTTTATAATAAACTGGTAAAATGAGGAAATAGGATTGATCCTCAAATGAAACCTGTCCTACTTCTAAACTTTTTGGTCATTAAATTTTCTTCATTTTTTGGAAAAAACAGTAGGTACTTACTGACTTCTGATTAGGCTGGCTGCTGTCATATCCAGTAGTAACATCCCGTATGTGCAATATAGTAAATGCACCACAAAATTTTGGATATTCCTTTGGAGAATCAAAATTGCGAAGTCTTTCAAATATATTTTTGATAGTAGGTGGATCATAACATAAGAAATATGACGTTTTTGACATATGATAACCATATCTGCACAAAGATTTAAAGTGCTAAGGTCAGATTTCAGATAACTCTTTAGAAATGTACATATTAAAGATGAGCTTATTTTACAAAATTTTGTAGAAAGTGGTAGTCCCTAATTCAGATAATTCAATAAATTTTAAAAAATTAATCCTCAAAAAACAAATTTAGAAAACTAGAGACCAAAACAACAACAACAAAAAAGAAAGATTGATCTAGCATGTGTTTATGAACTTACTTTTCATAAACTTTAATCAGTTGTTCATTCAATGTTACATTCATGGTTTCCAGGTAAGATGCCATCTCAGCAACAACAACAGCTGCACTCACCCCATCTTTATCCAAAACTGAAGTTCCACACAGAAAACCTGAAGATTAAAAAGTGTCTTTAGAAAAAGAAAAAGTTTAAGTGTACGCTTTTAGTAGTTTTACATTTATTCAGAAAAACAAGTCAATTTAAGAGACTAGAAATAGATGAAAGCCATTAATATTGAACATATTCAGGGGGCCTTTAGGTTATTTTTTCTGACAAATGCACTACATATCTCTGAGTTCTCTGAAATTTTTACAACTCAAAATATAAAACCTAAAAACTCTCAATCAAATTTCTAAAAATGTAATATTTACTACATACCAATAGACTCTTCAAATGCAAAAAGGACCTCTTTCCCATTTTCCAGGAGGTTTTTTATCCTACTTCCAATCCATTTAAAACCTGGTAATGTTTCCTGAAATGCAGAGGAAGCCCACTCTGTCATAATCACATGTTAGAGAAAAACTTACCACTAAATTCAGATAACGTTCATGTAATGATCTTCTGTTTTGATCTTTGGTCCACAAAGATTTATATAATGATAGACCAGTCAGTAATAAAATGCTGTAAATTCATGCACTGCCACTACCACGACCCGCTATCTATACAGCATAGTAAAAGATGATGTACATAAAATATAATCCAATATTTCTAAGCGATGATGAATATAGTTACTAAGCAACATGTATGTTGTTATTATTTATTATTTCTTAAGTACTATAATAGGTACTTTACATCATCTTTTCTAATACTCACAAACACCTGCCAAAACAGAAATATAGCTCAGGGATGAAGTAAATTTGCCCAAGGTGCTGTGTGTAAGAGAGGGAGGCAGGGTTCAATTACACTGCTTCCCAAAAACTGCCCTTTAAGCTACATTATAACCACAAATATAGGACTGCCTATGAGGGGTCTGATTTAGTCTCTCCAAGTAATCAAAAGCCACTAGATTTTTAGTGATGTTTGAATCAAATATACTTTTCCATAACAATGTGGCCTAAATAAAACCACTAACACAGTTACTATGGCCTTTCTTAGTAATTAGACTTGAGAATTTTTCATTTGATGAACTACTATTCACGTAAAAGACATACTTGAAGTTTCCTAATTTACTTCTTTACTCTCTCACCAAAAAGTGAAAATAAAAAGGCCAAGAAATTTACTGCCAGAAACAAAAAATAATATATTGGTTTTTAGAAACATGTTCTTTTTTTCTTTCATGCTCATAATATATTTTCTTGCTATTGATATAAATAAAGAAAACATTAACATTATTGTAATTAGGCTTGAATAAATTTAATAGCTTACATTTTCTCTCATTTTTCTTAAAACATTTTGAGAGTCTAAATTTGATATCTGTATTCTATAAAGATGAGCATAATTTTCTTCTACTCAGTCAACTAGTATTAAGATCTGTATTTTGAATATAGCTCAAGAAAAATGCCTAGGAGTGACACTTTCATTGATACTTGGCAAAGATGGCAGAGAAAAAGCAACTTAATTGGCATTAGTCCAAGTAGCTGCAAAAATGGTCAGCTTAACTTCCTGAAGTTCTCAAAGGCTACTTATCTGGGCTAAGAGTGTATTTGTTTTTGGGTGTGAATTCACTAGATCTTAATTTGCAATTTATAAGTCTATTTAAAGTTTCTTAATACTGTGCTCAAGAAGTCTAAACAAAGGGTAGATGACACCTTCAGGCTTTTGGAGATGAGGTAACCAGGAGCCATATTCTCCCAGCCAGTAATGTAATTTTTGAAGAATATCTCAGTCAGAAATTCACATACAAAGTAAATTTGGCTCAGGGAGTCTAAATTATCGAACACAGTAAGCAAATATGAACAGAATTAGGAAAAGTGGGGAAATTATATATGAAATCAATGGAAATTAGTTTGGGTGGAAAGATGTCTTTAGCCTATAAATATGTATAGGTTTAGAAAATACCACACAGATAATATCTATTCTTACTTCAAAATGAAATCCTTCTTTAAGTGCAATTGCCTTCAAAATTTTAGAAGAGACAGTGGTGGCTAACATATGAACATTTTTCACATCAGCATTTGTTGATTTATTCTTTTTCCAGCAATCAAACATCCACCATCCAAACAAAGCTGCCAACTCATTTCCTGTGAAAACTTTCCAATGACCACTGCAGAGAGAATGAAAATTTGGTCAATACCTTTCTAGCTTCTCATTAAAACTTCTTGACTCTAAGACATACAAGTTAGCCATCATTCAGCTAGGAAAAACCAAAAGTTATTACACTATATTTTTCAGAAAATACTACTACTACTTTTCTAAATGACCAGTATGACGTTTACAGTAGAAATGACTGTAATGTCTTTTGGAAAATTATTACAATGTTACTTTTATTCTCCTACTTAATGAGACAAAAAATACAATAAATGTTTAAGTCTTTATGTAAGGACACCCACCACATCATAATAGAAAAATAGCAAACCAGAGGACTAAGATTAGGAAATGACTTATACTGATAAAGTAATATGTTAGAATGTTATGCAGTTTTTAAAATTAGTATTAAAAAAACATAATAAGGGCAGGGAAAATGCTCAGAGCACAATTGAAGTAGAAAATAATCAAGACATAAAACTATCTATAACATGATTACAATTTTATAAAAACAAATGCATCTTTATTTGGGTAGGAAAAAGGAAGAAATGTTGGAGTATTAACTTAGGTGATTATTTCTGGATGGTAGGCTTATATAAGATTTATGTCCTTTTGTAACATCTTTACTACTTTCAATAAGCCTATAAGACTTACCATAAAAAACTGCTTTTAAAAGCTCAAGCTTCCCCCAGCACCCATATAAAAAAGCTGAAGCTTCTTTTTTGTTTTTTGTTTTTTTTCCTTTTTCAGTGTTGGGGATCACAAACAGGGCCTTATACACACTAGTCAGGTCCTTTTCCACTGAGCTGCAACTGCAGCCCCTCAAAGCTCAAGCTTTCATTCAAAGAACAGGTTCTACTTACTTCTCTTGAAATTCTGCCACTGCCAGTCGGTCTGCATCAGGATCTGTGGCTAGAACTACCCGAGCATTTTCTCTTTCTGCCAGTCTCAGAGAAAGTTCCTGAAACAGTGACCCCAAAGAGCTGGATTGTACTTAAGAACCTAAATTCAATCGTAATATTACTAAATGTAGGAACTATGTTAGTATGAATTTTAGAAGGCCTAAAGTTTGGCTAAATTTAAAATAATAAGCCTAGAAGTAGGACACCCATCATAGAGATTTCAAACAAAAAAACCTCTGTGGTACCCAAACAATTTAAAATGTCCTACAGTGGTTTCTGCTTTTGTAAGTAATTGAATTGTAAGTAAGTTCTATCTATTCTGATGGTTTAATAAGTTAATAATAGTTTAAATATTAAAAAAAAAATACCAGCACAGATTCTCCTTCTTCAGGATTTGGGCATTTAACAGTAGAAAAATCTGGATCAGGATCTTTTTGTTCTGGTACTGGAATTGGAGGCTTAAAACCAAACGCTTGAAAAGCCAACTGCACATAGTCATGTCCAACGCCATGAAAGGATGTATGCACAAATTTCAAGGTAGTCTTTGAGTTTAATTCCCTGTAAAGCAAAATAAAATTACCATTCAATCAGTATCATAAAGTGTACATCTGTGATATAATTACAAACACTTAAATTCTGAGAAAAAGTGATTGAAGTCTGTAGCAGAGCTCCAAGATATTTTTTAAAAACCATGATTATAAAACTTAAATTTCAAAAATTTATGTCAACTGTATTATCCCATTATGGTTCAACTTCTTTTTCTGGAACTGGGGAACAGACCCCAGGGCACTCTGCACCTGAGCTACATCCCTATTCATTCCCTTTTAAAAAAATATTTTATTTTAAGACAGAATCTCACTAAGCTGCCCAGGCAGGACTCAGATTGTGATCCTCCTGACTCAGCTTCCCAAGTGCTGGGATTATGATGTGCACCAATGCATCCAGCTGTGGTTCAACTTGTTGACCTGGATCACTTCTCTACATATGCTGTGCCACTGCCCTAACCAAACCTCCACTGTATTCTGAAAACTTCCTAACTGGTCTCTCTCATTTTTCTGTAAATTCCTTTCTTTATTCTTTCCTTTTATGTCTAGCTTAGTTTTCAAGGTACCTAATTTCTTTTTCTTCTGCAGTACTGGGGATTGAACCCAGGGATGTGCTACCCATGTATACCCCCAGCTTTTTTTATTTATTATTTGAATCAGAGTGTTGCTAAATTGCCCAGGCTTGCTTCAAACTTGTGATCCTCCTGCCTCAGCCTGCTGAATAGCTGAGGATATGCACCACTGTGCCCGGCAATACCTTATTTCAAATCACCCTTTATGTCACTTTGGTTACCCTTGTTGACTCAACAATGTACCTTTACAGAACCTGCACCAAAATAACTAAACACTGATAGAGTAAATCTCACAAAATGATTGAACAGCAGATATTCAATACTGTCAGGCAATCCTACCTTATTACACAAAAAGATTACTGTTTTACTTGCTAAAATGGTGTATATCTTCCCCTCTTTCCTTATCCTCTTCTTCTTCCATCACCTAAGATATCATCGAGATACAGAAGCTATCTCAGGAATGTCCTAATTTTCCCACACCAAGTCTACAATCCACTAGCATCCATACATATCTTTTCCTTTTTCTGACAATAGTGAGGAAATGTTCTTCTTCCTCTCAAAGATCAGTCTCTTCACTTCTGCTGTGATCCCCATATTTATTCACTGAAAAATGAATCATTCTCTGTCTCCATCATTCTCTTCCACAGCAAAACTTTCGACATCTTTATCTACCATTACTGACCTCTCTCTATAATAAATAAAATTGTGAATATAAAATTACTAATAAAATTTTAAATTATGAAAAATTTTCAAAATACACATACAAGAATACTTAATAGCCATGTATCCATCACCTTGTTTCAACGTTTGTCAACATTCTGTCAATCTAATTTCATTTATTCAAGATATCATATTGTTTTTATATGAAAATGTTTTAGTATTTAAAAATACAACCATAATACCTTTGTCCAAAAATTAATAATAACTTCTTTTTTGTTTGCTTGTTTTTGATTTTTGAGACAGGTTCTCCCTATGTAATTCAAGCTGGCCTTGAACTCACTATGTAGCTCAGGCTGGCCTCAAACTTGCAGTGATCCTCTTGCCTCAGCCTCCTAAGTGCTGGGATTAACAAGCATGGGCCACATGCCCAGGAATAATTTCTTAATGTTGTCTAATACCATGCCTGTGTTCAAATGTCTCAGAAACATTTTTAACAGTTGGTTTACTTGAATCAGGACCTGAATAAGGTCCACATCATCTGGTTGTTTTTTGGCTCTCAAGTCTCTTTTACTCTATAAATGTTTTTCCTCTCCTTCTTAGAAACCAAACCATTTGCACTGGAGAATTCCTACATTCTAGGTATACAGATCACATGCTTTCAGTATTAGAACGTTCCTTTTTTTTTGTAAATAGGTAGTTGAATCTAAAAGTAACAGAATTAGGTTCAATTACAAATCTTTAGGCATGAAAAGGTATTATATATTTTCTGTTGACAAGGGGAGGCATATAATATCAATCCTACTTTTAATTGTATTAAATTAACATTCATCAGTGTTTTGTTATCCTGATCCATCCATTGTAAAATTTCCCATCATCTTTTTACCTACGAATCTCAACAGCCCTTCAAGATCATTGCTTAGATACATTATTTATTAGATATCACAAAATAATGATGTTTTAATTATATTAATCCTTCTGCATTTATCAGTTGGATATTTCTTTAAAAATATTTATCCTTCAGTAATTATTTAATCCTGAAATTCAGTTCACATAGGAAAGGCAAATTAAAAGATAGATTCAAGAATTTATCAATTTGCGGCTGGGGATTTAGCTCAGTGATTAGAGTGCTTGCCTTGCAAGCACAAGGCCCTGAGTTCAATCCCCGGCACCAAAAAAAAAAAAAAAAAAGAATTTATCAATTTGCAAAATGAAAATTTAGTATTTATCAAATTTCAGAATGAGTAGTTATCATTCTAACAACTCCCTAGGGTGGCCAATAAAGTGTTTTTATAGAATTACTATAAGCCATGGACTTTTTATGTTTAATGTTTTAGTTCCTTACAGTGACTATTCTTTTTGATGTCCAATGTTTGGTCAGGAGAAGTCTCTTCAAGTATATTCCTATATCCCTTTGTTTTTTTTTTTTCCTATATCCCTTTGATATGACCCAAGTATCTCTCAGTATCTTTGACAGCTTTTTTATCTTATGGCAGAGGGAAGACAGAGAAAGGAAAAAAGAGAGTGAGATAGAGGGAGAGAGGGGAGGAGAGAGGGGGGTAATCAGAGAGGGAGGCAGAGAGGAAGGGAGAGAGAAGGAAAGGAGGAGGGAGGGAGGGAAGGAGAGAGAGAGAAAGAGAGAGAGAGAGAGAGAGACAGAGAGACAGACAGACGGACAGACAGAGACACAGACAAATACCAGGAAGATATTTTCTGCCCTAATCCTGGATTCATTAATTTCTCCAGGGAGCCCTGGTTCCCTTTAATGAGAAATGTTATTTAGAAATTGCAATCTATGCCTTAAGATACTCATAAATTTTTTTTAGTAACAGAATTAGTATTTTAGAAAGAGGTAAATAAGCCATGAGTTCCTACTAAAATTTCAAATTCAAATTCAAAATTACAATTTTAGAATTATTTTCTTTGACTTTACACTTGATTTTCTTATATCAAGCTCTTAGTTCTTTGTTGCTATTAACACACTTGTTTTATAATACATATGTATGCATATGTATAGCTATATTTATCTATAAACCATTGTTATTACTACTAACAGTAGGGCTACCATAGACAATTAAGAGGTTTGTGGCTCTTTATCCTGAGGATATAATCCATTAGGAAAATATGATCAAATTTAAAGCCACTTGAAATCTTCTCTGTGTGATTACGCTTTCATCTCGATATATTTTGCTTTTGTACATATACTCTTTCGAAAACAAAAATGTAAATGAATAAATGTAGAAAAGATGATCAAAGGATCAAATTCTTTTTAAATTGACTATAGACAGCAGCATTTAGCTAGTACTAATGTATTATAGCCTGCTTCTCATTCTGGAAGCAAAAGCAAACAATTGATAGCTTGATGGGTATACTTTTGAAAATAAACTAGTGAAAAAGCTAAAATATATTTTGTGGGATAGGAAAATACACACTCAGTAAATGGTGATCCTTTCTAGCAATAGTGTTAGCTATTTGTGGGTTAGTTATATAAGTCCTTATAGAAATAGTTAAGGAAAAATAAAATCTTAAAGGAAATTTCCTGATCTTACATACAGGAATTACATATAGTTAGATATAATTTGTTTAACAGCTGTATTGAAATATAATTCACTTACTATACAAGTCACAATTCAATGGGGATTTCACTATATTCATAGAGTTGTTCAACCAGTACACAATCAAATTTACAATATTTTCGTTATTCCCAAAACAAACTCTGCATAACATTGCTGCTCCCCTACCAACTCTGATTCTTCCTAGCCACAGGCAAACACTATTGCATTTTCTGTTTATTTCTGTCTCTATAGATTTGTCTATTCTAGACATTTCATATAAATGGAATCATATAATATGTGGTTCTTTGTGAATGGCTTCCTTCACTCAGCATAATGTTTTCAAGTTTATCCATACCATAGTAGGAATCAGTACTTCATTTCTTTTTACTGCTGAATAATATTTCATTGTATGAATATATTACATTTCATTTATCTATTCACTAGTTGATGTATATTTGGGTTACTTCCACTTCCAGGCTATTATGAATACTAATTAGCTACAATTTAAATGTAATGAATAGATAACACTTTTAAAATCACTTTCTTCCCTCACTTGTTAACCCCTGCCTAACAATACTGTTCTATATTTCAACTTGAATACCTGTAAAAACATATCTTTTTCAGATCTTCCATGTATCTCCTGCAAATATCCTGCAGAGGATCTTTCTTCAGTGGACTGGTGTCCACTAAATTATCATTCCAGGAACCATTCCAGGGTTCCACGCATTCCTCTATACATTTCAGAATTTCTTTATCATGAGGAGATGTGAGCTGAGCACCAGTTTCCCAATAAACCTAGAAGACAGGTAGAGCTGTAATTACTTGACATGCTTATCAGAGCTTTTATTAGCTACAGTAGAGATGCTTGGCTTTATGAAGAAGTATATTAAATTAATCAAGTAAAATTTTTCAACACGAGACTAATAAATACAAAAAGATATTAATGGCAATGATTCCATGGGGATTTATAAAAAAAAACCCACATATTATTTCCTTTTTTAGAATTTACTATAATAGACCGGGGGCACGCAGCCGGCCCTAGAGGCAGCGTAACCAGACTTTCATCTACAAGGACCTGCCCGGTTCCCGCCAGACGCCTGGGATGGCGCGAGCAGCCTTCTAAACAGGAGAATACCGCCGGCTAAGGTGAGACAGGTGAGCGGGCAGTCTGTGGACACGCCCACACGCCCACCACACCACCGGGGGTGTGGAGCCCGCCTGCGCACCGGCAGGGTCTGGATCCATCAACATATATGCATAAGGTCGGGGACTCAACACGGGTAACGCTGTCTTCTGCTTTTCCCCCCCAGACTTTTTTTTTTTTGGTTGTTTGTATGTTTGTTTTTTCCCCCTCTTTATTCTCCCATTGTCCCTCTTTTAGCTTTTTTCTTTGTTACTTTCTTTTCCCTTCCCCTCTCTGAAGTAACCATTACCAAGTAGAGCCAACCATGACCTTGTCATTGAAGATAACCCTGGAGGACTAAACGTCATGAGATCCAAGAAACACATATACCCAGAAGAAACCGCAAAAACAGTCATTCCCGAGGAGGACTCTATTACCTATCCTTTTGTAACCTCATACAAAAAAAATATCAAACCAACTTGGAGAACAAACTAAGAGGGGTAAAGTACATATGTATACAAAGAAAATGACCAGACATAGAAGCAAAACACAACCCTAGACCCCCAGCCCAACCAGCATAAATACACAGGACAATGACATCGAAGAAGTCAGAAGTCACCCAACCAAACTCTCAGAGATGATAGCAACAGAAGTTGAAAAACAGATAGGCGCAGCAATAGAGAACATCAGGCTAGAGGTAATAGACCAGGTCAGGAAAGAGATGACCAACATAATGAAAGATTTGCTTAGTGAGTTCCGGGTAGACACAGATAAAAAAACAGAGGAACTAAGAAAAACAATCAAAAATTTGAATATACAACTCAGCAAAGAAATGGAGCCCATGAAACAGATCCAAACAGATATCCAAGAAATAAAAAACTCGCTGGAAAGTATACGAAGCCGAATGAACGAGAGTGAAGATAGAATCTCGGAACTAGAAGACAGGTCAGCAATCAGTGAGAATGAAAAGAAAGACCTGTTGAAAATAGCTAGAGAATATGAAAAATCACTACAACATCTGCAAGATGATGCAAAGAGGAACAATATAAGAGTGATAAGAGTAAATGAAACAGCAGGAGACAATATGAAGGATCTAAAGAGATTATTTACAGAAGTAATGATGGAAAACTTCCCAAGCATGAGAAAAGAACTTGATATACAGATAAGTGAGGCATATAGAACCCCAATTACTCATAACCAAAATAAATCCTCACCAAGACATATAATAATCAAGATTCCAGAAATTCAGCAGAAGCACAGAACAATGAAAATTATTAGAGAAAAAAGACAAATCACCTATAAGGGTAAACCCATCAGAATCACAGCAGATTTCTCTACACAAACCCTAAAATCAAGGAGAGCCTGGAGCAACGTATTCCAAGCCTTGAAAGAAAACAATCTCCAACCCAGATTGATGTACCCAGCCAAACTATCTATCAAATTCAACAATGAAATAAGATAC
>PVJO010004685.1:0-106988 GCA_004026905.1 Hystrix cristata
AAACTCCAGACTTTATTTGGCTTTCACTGTGTTTTCCATGGATGTCCTTTTCTTGTTCCAGAAGCCGATCCAGGTTCCCACATTTCGTGACTTTGATTTTATTTTAAAGGTCAATATTTTTGGAAGTGACTTTGGATATGTCTATTTACCTTTCCTTACAAAAGGGCAAGTGTCTGAGATTTCATAAATGGCTGTTTTAAGTCTTCACAGGCTAGTAAAATTTCACAGGAGAAGCACAACCAAAAGAACGCAATCCGAGTCACTAATCACTTTACTTCCTTACAAGTTTTGGTTTTGTTACAATCCGGATGTGTTGTTGGGAGTGCATTGCCTGTGTGAATGTGTCTTGGCAAGTGTACTGCAATTAGAATGGTACTGTTTATTGAGCAATTACTATGTGCCAACATTGCATTGTGCCAACATAGACTCATTTTTGTAACCCTATCACGATATCTGGCATTCAGCCTGTGCTCTACAAACCTTTACCAAACAAATTAAGTATATAATTATTTTCCTTTACTTTACTGGTATCAATTTAAGTGGCTTGAAGGTTAAAATTTTAAGTTAGTCGAGTGAGGCTAAATTATGCATGGTAATGAATGACTCTCTGAATCTCAGTGGTTTAGGAAAATAAAGGTGTATTTATCATCTTTCTGTGTGCCTGAGGACTGTAAGGCATGGAGTGGAGGGGTGCTGCTCCATGCTGTCACACATTCATGCACCTCACCTTCTGCTTTCTTCATCCCCATGCCAGGGCAAGAGAGAGCTGATGGTAGCATCCTGCCTTTATTTTTATTTTTGCTTTTGTTTTTTATTTTGGTGCTGGGGATTGAGCTCAGGGCCTTGCATTTGCTAGGCAAGCACTCTAACCACTAAGCTAAATGCCCAGCCCTAGCATCCTGCCTTTAATGCTGCCCACTTCTGCTGCAGCCTGTAAGTTAGAACCACTTATATGGCCTCACCTAGCTGCAAGGAAGCTGTGAGTATAGTCTTCCTTTGACCCCCAAAAGAAGAAGATGAAAGGGAGCTTGATGTCCATGGTATTGTGTCCCACATGTTTAATTAAGTGGAGCCTCTGGGTGCTGCATGCTCAGCTCCCCAGTGTGCAGAGAGATCTTCCATTTCCATTTGCTTCATCTCCCAGCACAGCTTGGCACAAGGAGGAAACACTGTCAGGGCTTGTGCACTGAATAAATGGATGAATAAATCAACGAATGATCATCTCAGTTTTTGCCTGGCTTTGGCCAGCACACACTCTGAGTCATAGTTAATGCCCTTGCTCCCAGGCTGAACTCTTTAAAAGATCCTAATTAGATTCTTAAAAGAAATAATACCCATCAGACAAACAAATGACAGGAGGCTGCCTGTGGAGCGAAACTCCAGGCTGGGAAAATGTAATAAGAGGGCCTGTCCCTCCAGGGACTAGGCAGATAAGGGGGAAAATGTCATGCCAACTCACAGCAGGCACGCTGCCCAGAAAGAGCGTCCTTCAAGGACCAGCGGCCTACTTGCTATTAGTCTGATGAGGCAGAGGGGACACTTTTGAGCTACTCTAAAGACATGTTTGTTCTTGATGAAATCAAGCTTCAGAGTGTTCTGGATTGTTGACAAGGGCATTTTTCAAAAAAGTGGGCAAGATTATGGGCAAGATGGGGAATATTTCAGAACTATCTCTGTTCTGCACCCTACAAAGCAACAACAAGCTTTCTTGGGAAGGGATAAGACATTTTTATGCACCTGATTATTTATTCTTCTCCTGTGTCAATACACATGGTGTATTACAGTATTGTATAGGGTCTCTTGAGGAACCTCAGAGTCATTCTAGAACAGTGAACTCAATCTGTTGATGAGGAAGTTGAGAACCAGGCAGGTTAAACTTTACATGACTTGAACTCTGTGGCTAAACAGGTTGTACACTACACAACTCAAGGGGATGCTACTATACAAATGGTGCTTTCTGAAAGTTTACAACTTGCTGGTCCTATATGCTCCTGTTGTAGAGAAAGAATGACCTTACGCCGTTACATTAAAAAATGACTTTTTGTTGCTTGGAATAAAAAATGTGTATAAATTTCAAGTATCATTCAACTGAGATGATTTGGAGACCGTGTGTGTGTGTGTGTGTGTGTGTGTGTGTGTGTGGGAATGGAATCCAGGGCTTCACACATGCTAGGCCAGCACTTTACCACTTAGCTACACTGCCAGCCCCTCATATTCTTGAAGACTTACATACTTGTTTTCTCTCTGAAAATTGATATCCCATTGCAGCTAAAAGCTCAGACTCTGGAATCAAGCAGATTTGTGATTTGATCATTAATTAGCTGTGACCTTAGGCAAATTACTTTAGCTCTCTAATAGCAGGCTCTTCATTAGTAAAATGAACATGATACTATCACTGGGTTAGGTAATGTTACCTACAAATTACCTATTCTCTGTGCTTCTTTTTCTACTCTGAATTTGCTGCAGGTGCGAGTGGGCTCACCCAGATACGAATCATAGCTAGTCACAAAGCCAGTGAATAGCATAATTTCAATCCCTGATTTCCCAGATTCCTCTGCAGCAAGTGGTTGCCATGTGATCTCATTTTGGCCAATGACAATGTTTCTTTCATTTCCAGGAGATTCCACTACATAATTTCGTGTCATTGTTTTATAGCATTAGCTAACTTTTAAAGACTGGGTTCAAGTGGAAAGAGAATCCATCTACCAATCTCCAGATCAGAAATCAGAAAGCCAGGTTCTCACTCTAGCTGTGCCAGTGGTCTTGCTGTGTGATCCTGGGCTAACCCCCTTCCCATTGTGGAGCTTACATTTTCATCTGCAAGGTGAGGGGAACCAGATGGTGAGAAATTCTTTTATTCATTTATACAGGCAGAGAGAATTCCTCAGCGATTACATCTGGCCACCCTCTGCCCATCACGCTTTTAGCTCTTCTCCCAAGGGCAGGTGCTCATCAGCTCCATGGAGGTGGGGGGCCTCCCTGGGCCAGGCATCCCAGGAGGTTGGGTCAGTGTGTGCAGCTCTACTCTGTCTCCCTCTTCACCAGGCTGGCAGCACCCCAACCTAACAGCCTGATTCAGTTCTCATGTTGGCCATTGGCTTGGGCCCTGTACTTAGCCTGGATTTATATTCGTGGATTGGGGTGGGGTTAGGAAGCCTGTTTTAATTTACAGTTTAATCCAAGTGCCCCAACATAGCTTTTTTTGGAGGAATGTTCTACATTGGTGATTATTAGCTCCAGTTACTAATAAGGAAGTGTTTGCCTCCAATTTAGCTGCTGTTTTTTTCTATATGGTTCCCTAAGGACCTTTGGAGTGGGAATTGAGGATGTAAAGAGATTTATTGGGCAAGATTCAGGTATTTCTGGATCCCTTGTCTCAATACATCTTTTGCAAATGGGAAGGGGACCAAGAGATGGAGGGAAAGGTGGGAAAGGGCAGGGAAAGGTCCGTAAGGGGATTTAAAAAGAATGACAATGTATTATATACATGAACCAACTCCCCATCGTGAATGTAATCGTTATGTACTGTAAACATGTACTAATAAAAATAAAGTTTTAAAATGATGAATGAAATCCCAGCCCAAACTAATCCCTACTTAACTTTAAGCAAATATTGCAGAAATACCCACTTAGCACCACTGTGTGTGATGGCCAGCTCTGATGTTCTAAAACCTGAAAATTCTGTTTTCTTGCCTGCAACCAAGACTGAATTCCAAATGCACATCTTTTCAATTGTTTGTGAGGTTGTGACTTCCTCTCTTGAGATTGGTTCTAGAGTACCAGTGGTGGCTCCCTAGGGACAGCACTAGGGAGCGTTAGCCTCCTCTATCACCCAATTTTGTTAGCTACTCCATTCTTTAATATGGGCACGGGGCACTTTCTTAATCTGATGTGGTGCTAAATGTGTCATCTCCAGGTTCTACCTCCCACTAGAGATCCAGGTCCAAGTTCTTCCTTGTATGAAAATTCTGGAGCTACTTCTGCTGAGTAGCCGCAAAGATGAACACTTCATAAAATAGCCAAATGGATTCTATTTGAAACAAATATTTTCCTGAAAAGCAGGCACCAGATGGCACAGCTCAGTCCTGGCCCTGTCACCCATCAATTTTGGAGAGTTAGCTCTATACTGGGTGCAGTTTATTGTAGGCCCCAGGGCATTAGCATGCCTGGCACTTTTATAACAGAACAGGAATTGTTGAGGACAGAGGCAGATTTTTTGGCCACATGCAGCATATTCTTGTCGTTTTCCAGAGGCAAGATTGAAGTGGGCTAGTTTGCAGAAGCTCTAGTACATGAATGGAGAAATAATCCAGGCTCCACAAGAGTCTGGAGAAATGATTTTTCTCAGTAGCCTACTATGCGTCCTCCTTCATGAGCGGACAGCAAACAGAGAGGTGAAAAGATGTTGTCCTTGCTGTTGTAGGGCTAGTGACCTATGGTGAATCAGACATGTAGCCAAATTAAAAAAACAGGCTGGTCTTGGCCAATGCCTCTCATAATTTAATATTTCCATTGACCACTGGCAATTTTGTTAAAATGTAGATTTTTTTTTCTTTTAGACTGGGTGTCACTATGTAATTGAGGTGATTTTGTCTTTTTTTTTTTTTTTTTTTGGCACTGGGAATTGAATTTAGGGCCCTGTTCTTGTGAGGTAGGCACTCTAACCACTGAGCTAAATCCCCAGGATCACTCTGTAGTTTAGGCTGGTTTTGAACTCATTATGCAGCCGAGGCTGGCCTGGAATTCATGGTGATCCTCTGCCCCAGCCTCCTCTGTGCTGGGATTATAGGCGTGCGCCATCACACCCAGTTTAAAATACAGATTCTGATTCAGTAATTTGGGATGAAACCTGAGACTTTTATTCCCAGCAAGAAGATTGAATCTAGACCCATATATTTCACCACATACTAAACTAAAATCAAAATGGATCAAAGATCTAAATGTTGAAACAGAAACACGTAATCTGCTGGAAGATAAACAGGTAAAACTCTTGAAGACATAGGTGTAGGCAAGGACTTTCTGAACAGAACCCCGATTGCACAAGAAATAACACCAAGAATCAATAAATGGGATGACATCAGATTAAAAATCCTCTGCACACTAAAGGAAACAACAAACAGAGTGAGGCAATAACCTACAGAATGGGGAAAAATTTTTGCCAGGTGTTCCTTGGGCAGAGGAATAATATATAAAGAACTAAAAATAAAAATAGACCTACCCCAAAGTAAAAGATCCAAGTAAAAAAAAATAGGCAACTAAAATGAATACGCATTTCTCAAAAGAAGAAGTACAATGGCCAATAAATACATGAAAAAATGTTCAACATCTCTGGCCATTACAGAAATGCAAATTAAAACAACAGTGAGATTTCATCTTACTCTAGAAAGAATAGCTATTATCAAGCAATCAAACAATAATAAATGCTGAAGAGGCTGTGGCGAAAAAGGAACCCTTCTACACTGTCGGTGGGAATATAAACAGTACAACCACAGTGGGAATCAGTATGGAGATTCCTCAAAAAATTTAAAATAGAAATTCTATTTGACCCAGCAATTCCCTTTCTAGGTATTTTCCCAAAAGAGTTAAAGACATCATATTATATGCATACCCATGTTTATAGCAGCACAATTCATAATACCTAAATGTTGGAAGCAGCCTATAGGTCCATCAACCTATAGGTTTCTTTTCCAGATAAATGGATTAGAAAAATGTAATATTTACATATAATGAAGTGCTACTCTGTCATTAAGAAGGATAAACTTGAATCATTTGTGCACCTTGAGACCATAATGTAAGTAAAATAAATCAGACACACAGTCTTAAATATTGCATGGTTTCTCTTCTATAAGACACCTATAATATAAAGAGAAAAATGCAAGATTGATAATAGAAAATAGGGAGATCGATCTTTTGCAAAAGCAAAGGGGACCAACGGATGGAGGGAGAAGGGAGGGTGGAGGGGAAGAGGAAAGGGATGTAAAAAGGAATTAAAATGAGTTATGTACATGGAGCAACTCCACCCAAGGAATGTAACCATTATGTACTGCAAACATGTGCTAATAAAAAATTAAAATTGAAAAAGGAAGACCTGAGATTCTGCACCTCTCGCAAGCTTATAGTCATTGCTAATACTTCGGTCCAAGGAACCCTCTCTGACTAGCAAGGGACCAGGAGTCAGAACCCTGAGCTGTGGAGCCTGACAACCCTGGGTTCAAATTCTGGCTGAGTGAGTCTGGGGAAGCCTTTTACTTTGCTGGACTTCGGTTTCCCCTCTGCATGGTGAGGATAATAATTCCTCTGCCATGGTGTTGTGCACGAGACATCACACCTATTATTTAGGTTAAGCCTTCAGCCCAGGGCCTAGTACATAGTAAGTTCTCAACGAATGGCAGCTCTTACTGGGAAGGCCACTGCGAACTATTTTAGAATTTGGGTGTAAAGAAGGCTTCACAGAAGTGGTGACAGTTGAACTGTGTCAGGCAGAATTGCAAGAAGTATCGGGCCAGAGGACAGCATGAGCAGATGTCTTACAACTGGCAGCGTGCTGGGCACAATTGTTCTCGGGTCAAGCTTTGGTGTGACCTGGGGTTGGCAGCAGCTCAGCTCTCCCTGTTCCTGCTGTTTCTTACTCACACCTGCTGTCGCCAGTGTTCTGGAAGGGACACGTTTAGGGGTGTGTGTGGAGCTGCTCTCTTCAGTGTGGGAGGTCAGGTGGCCAGTCAGCACTTAAATATGCCTCATGCTGCATGTCGAAAAGATAATTGTTGGATATGCTGGGTTATACAAAATATCTAATAACATAAAATATGCAATAAGATATAGCATTACGCTTAATTTAACTGTTTCTTTTATTAATTAATAAGGTGACTACCAGAAATCAAGAAATGCAGAAATCAAGCTTGGGGAGACCATTTTAGATCTGCAGCTTCTCAATGGAAAGAAATCATCAAAAATGGCAGCAGACAGCATAGCAAGCCAGAGCCAGGAGAAAGCCGAGCAACTGAGGTGCCTCTGACATAGAATTCAAGGGTGATTCCCTTACCCCTATCTCAGTCTTGGCACATAGACAGGTAGGTTGAGTGGCCCTAGACCGAGAGCACACAGACTAAGTAGTCTTCCTAGAGGGCTGCTGGGATTCTTACATGTTCCCTGCACCCTTTTGGGGAAAGGACATCCTCTGAGCTGAGAGAAAGTGTTCTGTTAACTTCATTTCCTGGGAAAAGATGGGTTGAAACTAGAGGTGGCTGAGTGAGCTGTAATCAGTAGCTTTCCTGCAATAGGAAGGGAATTTCAGATCCGGTTGACAGGAACAGTGAAATAACCTTGCTTGTCTTGCGTCAGAGAACCATACTACAGCCAGCCCCCTTTCTGTCTTCGAGTTGCACATCTGGAGATTCAACCAACCTCAGATCAAAGATATTTAGAAAAAAATTCCTTGTGAACTGAACATGTGCAGACCATTTTTTTTATTACTCCCTAAAGGACACAATCTAGCAACTATATACATGGCATTTACATTAGTTATTATAAGTAATCTAGAGGTGACTTAAAGTATATGGGAAGATGTGCATAGGTTACATGTAAATATATGCATTTTTAGATAAAGGACCTGAGCATTTTCGGATTTTAGTGTCTATGAGGGTCCCAGAATCGATCCCCCAGCTATACGGAGGGACAACCATGTATGTGTCAAATGGTATGTATAAATGCTCCTGGGTATTTTGGTCCTCATGAATTGTATCAAAAGGTTTGAGAGTCGGAAATGAGACCAGAGAGTATGTGAGCCTTCTGAGGCTTCAGCGATGCGGGGGTGCTTGGCAGGAGGATCAGTGGACCGGGCTGAACCCTGGATAGGGAGGTATTTCTGGTTCTCTCTGAGTAACTGGCTGAACGGGCAGCATGCAAGCCGACCTGGACCCCTGGAGGCCAGCCACAGGAGTAACTGCACGGCTACTTGGTGCAGTATTTTCTTGGAGAAGAAGGGGTCTTAGGGACAAGGACAGTTTCTCTCTGGTCATGCCACATCCAGGGTAAGGCCTAGAGCTTCTGGCTAAACTTACCCTGTCGTAATTACTTTTCTGTTGCCAGAACAAAACATCCAACACCCATAATTTAAAGGCAGAGAGATTTATTTTGGCTTATGGTTTTAGTGCATGACTGGCTGGCTGTAAAGCAGAATCAGGATGGCAGAGGGGCATGATGGAAGAAAAGGTGCTCAACCCATGGAAGCCAGGGAGCAGGGAGAGGAAGGACCAGGCTGGGGTGGGGGAGAATACACCCTCCCAGGTCACACTCCCTGGGACCACCTCCAAACAGCACGTTCCTCCTAACAGCACATGCAGCTATGATTAATCTACTGATGAGTCTAGCACCATGATCCAATTGTCCCCCGCACATGTGAGAATTTTGGGAGACATTCTAGAGCTAAACCATAAGACACCCACAATATGAGGGCCAAGGGGTATATGCTTGGATGTTGGGTCCCATCCTTGCTGCTGTGGCAGGTGAGGTGGGGGCTGCTGGCCCGTTTGTGAGAAAAGTCCGGTGGTCAGGGAGGTGAAATGTGGTTCTCCAGTTAACTCAGGGCGTGACAGTCAAGAGACATTTCCCCTTCCTAAAATCTGATATAACCCTCTTAATTCAGTTCTCCCCATGTGATCCGTCCCTTTCCCTAAATTTCCACGCATTGAATGCATTTCCTGTGCAAGAGAGGTGACGCTGGACCAGCCCAGTCCTTGAATGCTGGGTAAAAAGTTGGTATTTGTCCTGCAGGTGTTGAGGATCATGGACGCTTCCGCACTGAGCACTGCCATGTCTTGTGTTCCCTCTACCTCAATACCCAGTACAGTGACGGATTACATAAATTAGTGCTCAGTGAACTTTGTAATAAATAATCCAAGCAATGCTTTAGACACAGCTAGGAAAGTTTTCGCTATTTCAGTGCACTCTCAACCTCCAACCTAACACTTTCAGTATTGCTGCTAAATCCAAATTCTCCTCTGAGATGTAAGGCAAACTCTTAGGATCAAGCCCTCTAAGAATGAGAAGAAAGTTAAACACTTCCAACATACATTGGCACAGGATAAACAGTTCCATTCTGAAAGGCAGAAATAGGGCAATAGAAAGGAATGGGACCAAAGCAAGACTGAAATCCAGCAGGGGAAACATTAAATCCTGTAGTTTTGTGTCCAGCACTTGGAGCACTCTGTGGCAAGACGTGCACTCCAAAAGGCTTGGGCAGCTCGCCCCTCTGGCATTGCCAGTGGTGGTTAGAGCCTTCATGGGTTTTCTCACTCCTTGCAGCTTTCCTCAGACTGTCTGTGTTCCTGGCTTTTCCAACCTTCTGGGGTCTTCACAGCACTTCTGGTTTCACTCTCACTGCTTCATACACTGCTCTCTCAGGACACACTGCCTGGCCTCCCAGCCCATCTTCTGAAATCTGAGTGGAAGCTTCCCTGACCCCATAATTCTTGCATTCTGCCTTCGCGTAAAACCAGCACCATGTGAACAATGCTGAGGTCTGTAACCAACTGGAGCAGTGGCTGAGCCCTTTTGCATTTTAAAATGGTTTGCATTTACTCATTTCTATTGATTTATTCAGTAAGATTAGTTGCTTGAACCTCCTTGAGCTTAACTCTGAAGCCAGAGATACATAGAATAGGCAATCGAGCAGTGTTTGATATTGGCCCTGTGGTGGACTTAATGTGGTCAGCTTGAGCCAGAACGCCCAGCTGGACTGAGTTGGTGTGATTCTGGGCATAGAGGATCCACTTGAGGATTATTGCTGATGCACCATAAGGCAGAGTGGAAGCTGAAGCTAGTTGTGGGCTGTTTCCCAGGAGAAGCTCTGCTGTGGCTGGTTCTCCTGAAAGGAACTCGGCTGTTCTCATCGAGGAAGGACCTTGGGTCCTTGTTGTCATCGAGGATGGCTGCTGTTACTTCGAGGGAGCTCTGGTTGTCATCTCTGCTGCAAGCCCCATATCCTGGTTCCAGTAAAGATTTCTTCAGTCATCATCTGCAGACACGGACGTACATGGGACAGTACTGTGGGCTCCCAGCCCTTGATTGGATCTTTTGGGTCTGCAGTGCCTAGATGGACATTTGGCACTTCCTGTATTTGGTTTGTGGCTGAATATTGTAACTTATAAATGTCCTGTATTAAACCTGCTTTCTTACAAACCATTGACCCTAGGAAAGCTAACTAAGACAGGCCCCTACGAGATGCACACCAATTGGCTTACCTTTGGTTATTTTTCCATGATAATCTTCAAGGTTGATTAATTTTAACGGAATTTGAGGATTGCAAAAGACATAAGAATGCATGTTAAGATAATAATATTTTCACATTGATGTAGGCAAAGACTTTCTGAACAGAACCCCAATGGCAGAAGAAATAATGCTGAGAATCAACAAACAGGATCATATCAAATTAAAAAGCCTCTACAACAGTGGAAACAACCAACAAAGCGAAGAGACAATCTACAGAATGGGAAAAAATTTTTGGCAGCTATTCCACAGACAGAGGACTAACATCAAGAATATATAAAGAACTTGGGGTTGGGGACTTAACTCGGTGGTAGAGCGCTTTCCTAGCAAGTGCAAGGCCCTGAGTTCGTCCCTAGCACCCACCCAAAAAAGAATATATAAAGAATTTTAAAAAAATTAAACTCCCCCAAATAAAAGATGCAATCAGAAAATGAGCAACTGAAATGAATAGACACTTCTCAGAAGAAGTATAAATGGCCAATGAATACATTTAAAAACTGCTCATCATCACTGGCCATCAGAGCAATGCAAATTAAAACTACACTGAGATACTATCTTATCCCAGAAATAATGGCTGTCATCAAAAAATCTAATAATAGAAAATGCTGGCAAGGATGTGGGGAAAAAGGAACTCTTCTACATTTCTCATGGGAATGTAAACTAATACAATCACTATGGAAATCAGTGTGAGGATTTCTCAAAAACCTAAAAATAGAAATTCCATTTGACCCAGCTATCTGCCTTCTAGATATCTTCCCAAAAGAGTTAAAAGCATCATATTACAGTGATACATGCATATCACTGTAATATGTTTATAGCAGCACAATGTACAATAGCCAGATCTTGGAAACTGTATATGTCCATCAATGGATGAATGGATGAGGAAAATGTGGTACTGTATTTATACAGAATGGAGTACTATGCTGCCATAGAGATAAACTTGAGGCATTTGTAGGTAAATGGCTACAGTTGAGAACAAAATGTTAAGTGAATTAAGTCAGACACACAAGATCAAATATCACATAGTTTCACTTATACAAGAAAAAAAAATATATGCAAATAAAGAGCAAGATAGGAGATTAAAAGGAAGTAGGGAGAAGTTCAACTACTTCTCCCACTTACATATTCCATTGTTTAAAAAATATTTTTATGTATATGCTAATTACTTTCATTTATACTACTACTGTATCTTATTTTGTTGAAAAGAAAGTTCTGTGTTACTGTTTCTTTTTTGCAAGAAGCTTTTTGGTCTTGTACTCTGAGTACTTTGAAGACAATACATGGTGCATTAACTATTGTTATTCTCTTATTATTTTGTTATGAAATTTTATTATTTCATAAAATAAAAAAGTAAAAAGAAAAGATAATAATGTCTTCATTCATTCCCTGTGTTTGGTCTCTGGGATTCTGTGGGGCTAGCAATGGAATGATCAAACATTTTATTCCCGAAGCAGAAAGGGGGAACTCTCTCTACATCAGACCTGGATTCAGATCCTTGTTTTGCTACTTACCAGATATCTGATCTTCGTTATTTCCTAAACATCTTTTTGATCCAGTTTTTTTCTTGAAAAATGAGGGGAGTGATTCTCCGCCTCTGTGCCTGGCTTACAGAGGTGTCATGAGGATGGAAAGACATCAGTGTATATAAAACGTTGAGGGCTGTGCTCTGTCAAATAGTAAGGGCTCAGTAATGGAGATAGTTACTGAACTCCATCAAGTGGGGACGGCGCCGGTGACCAGGGCTCACTCTGGAAGCTACTCTCTTCATGGTCTGCAACCCAAGCATCACGAAGAACACTGCAGCTGTTTCTGAGCAAGGCTGGGGATAAACGCTCTGTAAGTGTGAGACAGACTTTAAGGGTAAAACTCTTACAAGTGTGAATCTCTTTTTTCACTGGGAGCTCTCTAGCCGCAGAGATATTTGGAATTGAGCTTAGACAGGGAGGTGGTTTTGTTCTTTGTTTTGTATTCTCAATACTGAGTGGGGGGTGAAGGAATGTGCAGAATTGGAAGAAAAGGGCGGGGGGGTCCTTCCCTCAGTAAGACCTTGTGCTTAATTTAACGTGCTGCTGTCACTGTCTTAAAATTCTTAATATCAAGTAAAGGGCCTCATATTTTTATTTTGGATTGAACCCTGCAAATTTCAGGTAGCCAGTCCTGCCTAAGCATGAGGTGAGATGTGGAAGGGACATGGTGTGGGGCTGGCTGTCCATGTGGATCATACAGTGACCATCACTTTAGGCCCACACGCCATTCTAATCCCTCAACCTTTGAAAGTCCTCTTGAGAGAGACAGCACTTACATGTGCGTGGGATTGGCTTTAAGGACCCAAATGGCTGGGGATTTAGCTCCGTGGTTAGAGTGCTTGCCTTGCAAGCACAAGGCCCTGAGTTCAATCCCCAGCACAAAAAATAAAAAAAAAAAAGTATAAGGAAGGACCCAAATATAGCCAATAGGCCTTTCCCCATGAGCACCCACTATACTGTTGTTTATGACATGTGCTGCCCTTAACCCCAGGATATCTGGACTCATTATGATGACTTTTTTGCACATGAGAATAATATAAACTGCCTGGTGCTTCTGTCTTATCTTATTTCCTCTGTAGGAACTGTTTTTCTCTTGTCCTGTGTGTTTCTAGTGGGGCTGCCAATCATGGCACAACCCTTTCCACAGGCATGGGCATGTGACCCACACGGGACCAATCATAGTACTACATTTCCCACCACCCCTGCACCTGCACTTGATCCAGGGCAGAACTTCAGGAGCTAACAAAATAGAGGCTACCTCCATCTTCCTTTGATTGCATTGAAATGGAAATTGCAGGTCACCAAGAGACAGGCTAATCAGAAGATTTCACTCTTCCTCAAACCCCTGTAGTCACAATGCAAGATTTTACAACTGCTCCTGTTCCCTCTGTGAATGTGGCATTAGTCAGTTGCTCTGATGGGCAGTGAGCCCTGGAGCTGGTGCAGTTTATTCAGCGACAAGGTCCGACAACAAAGGTTCTGTGAATATGACCAGAAGACCATCACAAAAGGTCAGAACATTATGGCCCCCTTTCACTGCCTCACTCGGGGCAAAACTCAGGCCAATTTAATGTATTCATTTATTTAGTATAAACTTCATTTATATTAACTGGGACATCAATGGGTGGTGGCCATTGATGTTTCACAGAAATGTCTAAAAAGAGAGATGTAACTCTCAGGCAGAGTTTGATAGAAGATTCTTTAGACATGTAACCAAAAACCCATTTAGCAAGGCTTTTTCTTTTCTTTTTAAAAACAGCTTTGTTGATATATATTGTATATACCTAAAATTAATTCATTTTAAGTGTATAATTCAATGATATACAGTAAGTCACAGAGTTGTGAAACCATCGCCACAATACAATTTAGGACATTTCTGTCATCCCACAAAAATCTTTTGTGTCTATTTGCATCTGTCCACCAGCCCAGGAAAGCACTAATCTACTTTCTGACTCTAGAGCTTTTTCCCTTTGAGAATTCTTCACATAAGTGGGGTCCTGTGATACGTGGTCTTTTTGCCTGGCTTCTTTCACTTAGTAGAAGTGAAAGAAGCCAGGCATCTCTGTGTAATGACTGTCAGTAGTTCATCCCTTTTTGTTGCAGAAAAGTGTGCCATTGTATGGCTAGACCACATTTTGTTTACCCGTCATCCATTGATAGTCATTTGGATTGTATCCACTTTTGGGCAATTATAAGTAACGCTTCTATGAATATCTGCAATAAATCTTCTTGTGGCTCTTGTATGATGGACGAGGCGGAACTCGTCCTCATCACAGGGAAGCAAGCTCTTTTCTGAAACAATACAGAGGTCTTGGTGGGAACAACAGATGGAGTGTCAGACCACAAGTGTTTCCCTTGAGGATGTAAAAATTTTTACGGGGGGTGTCAGATAATCTCAAGCTTTGTATAGACTTCTTGCCTTTTCCTTTATGTGGTCGAGTTGGTGCCTCCCTGGATTTATTTATATGAATGTTGGGAAAAATTCATTTTCTCATTGGGACTACTATGATGAGGAAACAAAGTTGACACCACTAGTGCTACTTGTGTACTTACGTGGAGGGAGACCGACAGCAGAATTCATTCATTCTCTCATTCATTCATTCAACAACACTACTGAGGGTCTTCCACCTTCTGGGTATTCTAGGTATTAGAGGCATAGCTATCAAAGCAACAGACAAAACACTCCCATGATCACAGAGCTTACTCCACGTTGGGGAGACAGGACATAAACAGACATAAATGAGAGGCAGACAGCACAAGGTGTATCACATGGTGCTACATATTATGGGGATGTTTCAAGCAAGGAAGTGCAGTAGGAGTTTCTGGAAAAGGAAAGAGTTTATCATTTTAAGGAGAAAGGTCAGAGGAGGTCAGTTTGAGAAGGTGACATGTGAACAAATCTGTAGTCCAGGTCTTGTGTCTCTTACCTGAACGACTTGGAATTAAAAGTGCTTTGGATCGCACACTGCTTTGGATTTTGGAATATTCGTGTGTACATAATGAGATTTCTTGGGAATGGGATCCCCGTCTAAACATGAAATTCATTTTCATTTTCTATGCATCTCATTTTCATAGCCCAGAGGTAATTTTATGCATTTTTACTGGACTTGTATTCTGACTGTGACAAGTCACATGAGGTTAAATGTGGAATTTCCCACTGGAGGGGTCATGTGAGTGCTCAAGAAGTTTTGGATTTTGGAGTATTTCAGATTCTGCATTTTGGATTAGGGATCCTCAACCTGTATCATCCAGTGCTGCCTAACAAAGTAACACACACTCGTCTACCTAAAAGAGTGCGCATTTATCATCTCAGCTTGTGTGGTCAGGATTCTGGGCATGGCCTACCCAGGTCCTCTGCTTCAGGGTTTCTCCTGTGTGGTAGTCAGGGTGTTGGCCGGGGTGGGTGGGGGTCTCAGCTGAAGGCTCCGTGGGGGAAGGTCTGCTTCCAAGCTCGCGTGGCCTGTTGGTGGAATTTTAGTTCTTCCGGGTCTGTTGGAGTGAGAGTTTCAGTTCCTGGCGAGGCACCCTCTTTGCCATGTGGGTCTCTCCAACATGACAGTTTACTTCCCCAAAGCCAGCAAGGGAGCAAGTCAGCCACCAGGGCAGAAATCACTGTCTATGTAACCTAGTCACAGAGGTGATGTCATTTCACCTGTGACAATCAGTGGGAGATTACACGAGAGTGCCAGGACCAGGAGCCCAAGAGGTCCCAGCATCATGGCGTGCATTACTGGTGTGTTTGTGGTGACGCTGGTGTAAACAAACTTACTGTGTTGCCGGTCATACAAAAGTGTAGCTTATACATTATGGACAGTGCTAATATTTGATGATGAAAATAAACAAATGAATTATCGGCTTATGTATTGACTACATTATAGTTTATATCACTAGTGTACTCTTTTTTTATGAATTGTACACTTTATTTTATTTTTTAAAATTTTTTATTTTTACCAAGAACATGTATTGGTACATTATATATATAACGATCATAATCAACATGGTTATTTACATGATGTATCTTGGCCTTTCCCCCCTCTTCCCCTCCCCTCTCTTCCATTCACCCACTCCTATTAATAAAAAAAGTTTACTATAAAAGAGGTTCCCTATGCAACCTCATACATCTCATATTCATCCTCTCTTTCTCTCTCTCTTTCTTTTTCTCTCTGTTTTTCAGTACTGGGGATTGAACTGGGGACCTTTGCACTGAACTACATCTCCACCCCTTTTTTGGGGGGGCTGCTGCTGAGGCTCAAACTCAGGGCCTTGTGTTTGCTAGGCCAGTGCTCTACAACTTGAGCTAAATCCCCAACCCCCTCCACCCCTTTTTTATTTTGTTATTTTGAGACAGGATCTCACTAAGCCCCTAAATTGGCCAGGCTGGGCTTGAACTTCTGATCCTCCTGCCTCAGTCTTCTAGAGATTATTGCCACATCTCTGGATGGCATCAAGAGGCCACACCCGGTGATTCTAGACTACCTAGGTTAGAGTTCTCATAGTGACAAAATCAACTGATAAGGCACTTCGCAGAGTGTGTCCCTGTCGTTAAGGAGCAAATGTCTCTGTGCATACGTCAAGGATGACTCCAAGGGTCCCGAAGTCAGCAGCTTGGACCAGGAAGGTAATGGGAGAGGCAGTGTAAGAGGGTAGGGTGAAGGTCAAGTTAGGTTTGGATATGTGTGTGAGGCTTTGTGTGGATGGATAGCGATGGCTAATGGGCACGGGGTTTATTTTAGGGGATGGTGGTATTGCTCTAAAATGAAAAATGAAAAAAAAATGAAAAATGAAAATTGGAGTGCTAGTTGCTCAACTCTGAACATACTAAAATCTGCTCAACTTACATACTTTAAAAGAGTGATTTTATGGTATATAAATTATATCTCAAGGGGCTAAGGATTTAGCACAGTGGTTAGAGCGCTTGCCTTGCAAGCACAAGGACCCGAGTTCGATCCCCAGCACCAAAAAAAAAAAAAAAAAATTATATCTCAATAAGACTACTTACAAATTAAAAAAAAAAGAAGTTTTGGAATTCACACATGTTATGACAGAGGCCACACATCTCTTCTACAGAGAGTCAGGTAGGTAAATGTTTTAGGTTGTGCAAGCCATAAAGTTCTCTTGCCACCACTCTATCCTGCCGTTGTGGCATGAAAGCTGCCAGAAGAAATAGATGTTCCGACAGAGCTGTATTTACACAGGCAGATGGGAGGCTGTGTTCAGCCCTGGCTGTGGACCCCCATCCGGAGATCTGCGGTGAGGAATGGAGCCGTGTGTTATATGGGGGTCTGAGCATCTGGGAGGCATCTGGGCTACAAACACCTTCTGAGGATTTCTGAGGATTTCTGAGGATAGGCTGAAGAAGAAATGAGAGGTGGAGGGGCAGAAAGCTGGCAGAGTGGTTTGAACTCCTGAATCCTGTTTCAGCTGAAGCTCAGGTATGTAATCAGTGGTGTGGATTCTAGCTGGGCAGCCACATACCCAGCCACAACTCCATTTCCAAGGAGGAAGGAGCTAGATGCATGGTGGGCACCTGTGCTTTCTGCTCCATATGAGGCTCTAGACAGCAGGAGGCCAGAGCAGAAGGAGGGAGAGACTTTGCTTGTCACGCATGTTTGGTGGGTGTCCCAGTCAGAAGCAGGACCAGCCCCATCACCTGGGGAGGCCAGTGACACATGGTAGATTTACATCACCCGCCAAACACTGCACAAGGAGGTTCCATCTCTTCATCTACACTGCTGCCCAAACTCGGAAGTACATGCCACGTACTGATGAAGAAATGAAGACTCAGAGCACTGGTCAGTGACAGGTGGGTTCCCTATTGGAACTTAGGTTTCTGAGGCTCCACACTCTTCCTGCTGTGTCCTACCTTGGACAAGGTTTGACTAGTTCTTCTCGTGCTTCCTATGGAAGTAGGCTGAGTGCTTGATGTGTGTAGGGGAAATATATCTATTCTGGAATCTCACTACCCAAACTGGAGTCTGCAGACCACCAACCCTGCTATCTGTGTTGGTCAGCTTTTAGTCACTGTAACAAAACACCAAAAGTAATTAACTTATAAAGAGAAAAGGCCCATCAGCAGATGAATAGATAAAGAAAATGTGGAATATATATACAATGGAGCATTATTTGGCCATAAAAATGAATAAAATTATATAATTTGCAGGAAAATGGATGGATCTGGAGATCATCATGTTAAGAGAAATGAGTCAGACTGAGAAAGACAAATACAGTATGTTCTCCCTAAAATGTGGAATCTAAAAAAGATGACAAGAAAGCAGAAGGGATAGTATTACTAGAGAAGAGAAAGGGAATAAGGGGGAAGGGGAGTGAGACATAAATGTAGCTAATAGGGGGATAGATATGAGCAAAATATATGCATTGAAATCCCCCAAGATTTGAAACTGGGGGGAGGAAGGGGCGAGAGGTGTCTTGACTATGTGAAAATGATCAAAGTATGTTATGTGTGTGTTCATATCTGCCAAAATGAAACCAACTAGACTGTATAACCAATAAAAAAAGAGTGGAAAAAGGAAAAGAAATAAAATAATTATGAAGGTTAAAAAAAAAGCACTTAATTCAAGTGGGTCCAGAAGGCAAGTTGTATTGCATATTGTGTTTCTAATGTCCATGTAATTTGAAACACAAGTAAAGCATTTGGCAACATAAAGAAACATCAAATAGATTACTTAGTATAGAGAATTCCTTTCTGTAAATTCTGTACAACTTTATGCTAATAGCCCTCTGCCTGTAAATTTCTCTGGATGGAAAAGAGCTGGTGAAATTACCTATAGATGCCTCTTTCATATATTGGTCATTGAATTTTTTTTCAATACTTGCTTTGTTATGAAAAACACTGAGCAAAATACTTATAAATTTGCAATAGCTTTACAACTAAAACAAAATAATTTATAATGACTGAAGAAAAACGAATATATATGTATATATATATATATATATACACATTCAGACAGATGTACCAGATATGCTTTTAAGTAAATAAAAGAGCACTAAATGCCAACTGTACAAACAGAAAAAAGGCTTACCTTGGCTTACAGTTTCATAGGGTTTAGTCCCTGACTGGTTGGCCTTGGTGCTTTGGGCCTGTGGCAAGGCAGCACATGATGGCAGGAACATGTGGTAGAGTAAAACCACTCACTTCATGGCCAGGGAGCAAAAAAAAAAGGAAGAGGAGCTAGGGTCCCACAGTCCCCTTCGAGGGCACACTGCCAATGACCTAAGGACCGCCCACCAGAACCCACCTATCAAAGTGCCATCCCCTCCCAATGGCACCATCTTAGGAAATCTAATCTTTAATACATGGGCCTTTGGGAGACAATCAACATGCAAACTATAGCAGCATCACTTAAAGTTTGGCAGGCCTCTCCAGCCCTTCTCCAGGCCTTCTCAACCAGAAACTTGCTTTGGACAATATCTCCAGTGAGGATGTACAGTGGGCACTCATGGTTTCATGTTTCAGCCAGCATCAGAATCATCTGTAGGATTTGCTGAGATGCAGCTTGCCAGTCCCCGCCCCAGAGTTTCCAATCCAGTTGGTGTGGATGGGGCGTGAGACTCTGCACTTCCAGCAAGGCCCCAGGTGATGATATTCCAGCTACTGGTCCAGGGGCCGTACTCTGGGGACTGATGGTTCACAGTGCACAGGCATCAGGTGTCAGGGCTGGTCAGATGAAATCCCTGTCTTGAAGTTGCTCACAGCCTTGAGTCATCCTTCCTGTCTCAGGAAGAGACTTCACATGGTATCTGAAACATCTTTTCTCATCACCAGTCCTAGGACAGCAGATTTTATATACTGCCCCTTGAAACTCCCACCAGGGCCCTCATGCTCATGCCTACCCCAGCATGCTCTTCTGTGTCTGCAGTTAAAGGAAGCAGAGAGAGGGAACAGGTGGTCACCAGCTTCCTGCTAATAACTCTTCATATGTTTGCAGCCCGTTATTAAATCGCCCTCAGATTTTCTTTCTTGAAAACTACATAATTAGCTACCCTTTTCTGAATCATGGGGTGGAGAAAGTTTGGCTGACTGTAGCTACCAGCATCAGTCTGGGCATGTGGAATGGAAATTTGTGAAGCAGTGTGGGGGCTGGAGGAAGCATGGGATGGGGGCTTTAGGAGGTTTTGAAGGTTAGACCGCCCAACTTCTTCCTCTAGGCAAGATCCTTAGGAGAGACGCCAGCAGACAGCATGCAAGATGAAGAGACGTCTGGTAGGATTTGGGGACCAGCGGGAGGTCAAGCTATACTGGTGAGTCATACATCTGGGCTCGCTATAGGCCCATGCCCCACCCTGGGTGCCACGCCCCGGCCTGACTACTTGTAGCCAACAGAACATCACTCATGGGGCTGCCCGGCTGGTAGTGAGCAGCCCCCTAGGTAAGGAGGGTTTGGCCATCACAGAGATGATGTCCCAGCCTACTAAGGCCAAGGACATTCTTTGGACCACCTGTTCGGGCTTCTCTCAGGAAGCATGTTAGAAACTGCAGATCTACAGACTATAGACCTCTAAGCCTACTGCACCAGAATCTCTGGGTAAGGAGCCTGAAAAATAGGGAATTTAACACAATAGTCACCCCCCTCCTATACACAATTCAATTTGAGAATGACCATGTTTGCATCTGTTGTGGCTATTTTTTCTCAAACTTGACAATGAACAAAGAGGGTTCCAGGTTAAGAAAGCATCTAGTACAGCTAAGAGTAATAACAGTGACTTGTCTGGGTGGTGTGTTTATATTTGGAAAATAAAATATAATAGCTAACATTTATTGAGTGCCTCCTTGGTGGTGGCCCCAGTGCTAAGGGATAAATATAGACTGATTACGTGCATCTAGCAGGTTGACTCCTCAATTCCATGAAATGATGGCTGCTGTTGTCCCATTCACCGAGGAGGAGGCTGAGGTCATGAAGAAATATGTCTGAGATCCCACAGTAAATGGCAGCATGCAACTCGTGCCCAGGCTGCCTGAGTCCAGGAAGTCAACGTCCCTATTACTCCTTCTTCCTCTCTAACGAGCTCTTTCCTTCCAAACAGGAAATAAAATAAGGCACTGTGGCCACTGATTAAATGTATGCTTTAGTGTAAAGAAACAGAGATCCATTCCTGGGGAGTGTTTCAAAGACATTCTTCTCTTTTGCTGTATCGCACACCGGCCCTGGCAGGCTGAGTGTTAGACCTATTCAGGAGATGAGGAAAACTGAGGCTTGCAGAGAGGACACTGTTTGCTTGAGGCCACGCAGCTGTTAGGTAGGCGAGGCAGGACTGAAAGCCAGATCTCCCACTATAAAATCACGCTGCCCCTGGTGAGGATGGAGACGGAAGGGTCTGGTGCCCTGCAGGGTAACTTGGGCTCTGGGAACTCATATTTAACAGGTGGCTGCCTTTCCTATTTCAGACTAGTTATTTAGCCCAGAGATTTCTTACTTCCCTGACATCAGAAATACTGCCTGAGGTGACAGGAACAGCTAAAATAGGAACAGAATGGCATGTTTCGGAATCTTATAATTAAAATTTACTTACAAGACAAAGGCCATCAGCTGGCATGGCAGAAATAGAAAGTCACCTAACCAGACTTTGTGGTGTCCACGTGGGTGCCAGGGACTGCTTGGTCATCCAGGCACTTTTTAATTACACTAGGTATTCTGAGGGCTGTAGTTTGCATTCCCACCTTTAGCCGCCTCTGGAGCGTCCCAGAGAGACTCTTAGTGTGTACACGTGTCTGCCTCCGGGGACTGGCTGCTCCTCAGAGGTCCAGGCAGCTGCCTCCTTTCACAGCTGGAGAGAGAGACTAGAGCCCAGAAGTACCTGGAGGAGGGGCCTGAAGCCACATTCCCTAGTCATCAGCTGTGTCATTCTGCCCTGGGAGGGGCCTAATTCCAGAACCATCTACTCTGCCCACTGGACATCGCTGCTGGATGTTCCTCGGCATGGTGTTGCTGCCTCCTGGCATCTGCATCTCAGAGAACCAGCTTCCCCCGACCCCAGCAACTGCGTCTTCCTCAAGGACTTGTGGCTCCTGATAGCCGCGCATCTCTGGTGACCCACCGAGGCTTACTCAAACCGACTGCTGGGGCCTCTGGACACACAGGCATGTGACCAGAAGTTCTCCATAAAACTTGATGGAAAGTCTCTCTTCCTTTGAAGTACACTCTATAAAAATATAAACTTAAGACCATTTTCTTTTCTGTCATGGGTAGCAAATCTACTCCAGGATAAAGCAGTCTAATGCTTACAGCAAAGCTGTGAAGTGGTGAGGTAGGTAGAGAGAGACTTTCTGACTCCAGCTAATTCCAACCACACCTGTAGGATTTGCTCTTGGACTTTTACAAGTACACACTCAGAGAAACAGACTGTGGCCTTTAAGAGAGAGAGGCCCCTAGGTCAGGGATTGGGGTTTTCATGTGGACTTGGGGGTAACCCTAAAAGGATGTCTTAGTCACTTTTTCTTTGATGGGACAAAAATACTTAGCAGCCACATTTTAAAGGAGGAGAGGGTTATTTTGGCTCACAGTTTTTAGAGGTTTCAAACCATAGCTGACTGACTTCAAGGCAGAAAGGGCAGAGTGGAGGGTCTGCCATGGACCCAAGCTGTTCATCCTGTGACAGCCAGGAAGCAGAAAGACAGAAGGGAGGAGCTGGGGACAAGAAGACACCTTCCAGGTTAAACTCCCAGCCACCCACCTCCAGCTGGGTCCTACCTCCCAACAGCACATTCAGCCCCAGAACTCACCAACGGATGAATTCACTGAAGAGTACAGTGCACCATGATGCAAACACCATGCAGAAGCCCACCTCTGAACACATGAGGCTTTGGGAGGCGTTCTAGACCTAAACCCTAACCAACAGGCTCTACTAATCTTTATTTCTTCTAGCTTCCCTCCTCCCTGCCCTAGCAAACCTGCCTCACTTGCCTTCTGTAGCCTCCTCACTTCTGCTCCCTCCTTAGTGGCACCGGGTCACTGTTTTTACCTTAGCCCAGACCTGCATCGTTTCTTACCTGGATCGGTGTACCAGCCCTCGCACTGGCCTCTTGCCTCCTGGTTTGTGTACTGCATGCAAAAAAGACAGCCAGGGAGACAGACACACCTCTGCCCAAATCTTTCTGATCATGATCTACCCTGCTCTTTGGTGGTGGGGTTACAGGAGGCTGCCTGATACCTGGCACTTCCTATCCTGAACTTTATCGGGCACCATGCCAGCCTGAGAGTTAGAGTTCCCATTCTCCCCTCTGACACCTGCCTCCTTTGGTACCTTAATCATTCCTGTGCCAGGGGACCCTGGGTAGTCTGTTGAAGCTTACAGACCCCAGAATAATGTTTTAAAAGTCATAAACCAGACTACATAGGATGATAATGAAATTAGGGTTACTTGGATGTACAGTTATCAAAACATCTAAACAAATTTAAATATCATAATACATGTACCTCTTTATTAATGCATTAAATAAAAGATCTAGCAGTGGGCCTAATAACTATTCTAATTTCCAAGCAGTAAGAATATACATGGACATACATGATTTCCATTGGTGACAAAGGCGGGGGGATCCTAATACTGTTTCGATGAGTTGCCTGCATTTGTAATGGAAGGAAATATTAAATTTTTGGTAGAGGTTAGTAGCAAGGGAGATGTAACTTTTTTCCTAAATTCATGGACCTCACAGAATCTGTCCTTGGCCCCCCAAATTAAGCACCACTGGGCTCTAGAATAATCTCCCCATCTTGGCTTCTTTGGTACTCAGCTTAATGATGGGTCCTCCAGGAGGCTTTTTCTGACCCTTATCACACTAGGTTGGAGTCCTGCCTCTGTGGCCCTGAGGTCCCCTGGGTGTCCTGCGTCTGTCACCTGGAAGGGGTGTTCCTCCACCGAGGTCCAAACTGGCACAGCCTTGGCTGGTGTCTAGGTGATACCTCAAACCACACCACATGGCCCTGTGAAGAGCAGGGAGATGATGGCAGAGCAACGGGACCCTGGAACCAGTCTCAGAGTGACCTCTGACACTGCCCCGAAGAAGATCTTACACTGATTTTCCGTGCATTTGCTCACCTAGGATGGCAAAGCCAGGAAGAGCTGGGCCTTTATTGCTAAACACTCACCTTTGTACCCTGCCCTGCAGACAACTCACTTTGCCTCACCTCTTAGGGCTTCAGCTTCCTCACCTGTGAAATGGGGACACCACAGTACCCACCTCGCAGCGATCTCTGCTTAGCTCCGAGATCACAGCTTGACTTGAGAGTTGGAACCATCCGTATTAGTCGTTATGACTGGTCCATTCACTCACTCAGCAAGCATTTATTAAGCACCTGTTGTTCTAGTCCCATGTGATAATACCAGAGGTAGGTTCTATGGTCCCTGAGTTAAAGAACCTCTTCCCTTAGGGGAAGGTGCTTATACTACTGGCATTATGGGGCAGTTCCAGCCAGTGGCCAGGGTGGAGGCTTCAAGTTGAGGTTCCCCGGGTTTGAATCCCAGCACCTGTAAGCTGTGAGCTGTGTACACTCTGGGGAAGTTACTTCACCTCTTTATGCCACTCATCTAGCATGGGTTGGTACCTCATGCTATCAGAGAATTGAAAATTTTAAAAAATTTTAATTTGTAAATTTAATTTGTAAATAAGAAGGGAGGAGGGGGTGAAGGAAGGGGAGGGGAATGGGAAAAAAGAAGCAACAAGATATATCATGTACAGGTACAAATCCCCTATGATGAATGTTATCACTATGTACATCTAACATGTACCATTAAAATAAAATTTAAAAAAAGATTTAGATATAAAAACAAAAAAATTTTAAAAATCTGAGAATCAAAAGAATGACTTTTTGTAAAGGGCTGAAAACAGTGCATCTTTAAAAAGGTTAATTTTATGGTTCATAGAAACACCTAGCAAACTCCTCCACCTCCCTGGGGTCCCCACAGGCACCATCCACTCCAGTAGGCACCTTTTCTCTGTGCATCCACTTCCCACCAAGCGCCCCTTCCCAGGAATGCTAGAGAAACACTGCGGATAAACGAGGTAAGGTGCTTAGGTTTGCAACTGTGAGTAGAAAGGCCTGGGTCTGCCACCAGCAGTCCTGCCTTGCGAGAAGGGCTTTACCTCTCTGCACCTTCAGAAAATTGGGGATAACCACAGCACCCTCTCATGGAGCGAACAGTCAACAGCAACAACAAGAGCTTTGGCTAAGGGCTACTCTGGCCGGGCTCCGTCTAGAAGTACTGGAGTGACCAAGGTGCAGGATAACGCCCAAAGTGACACAGTAATGCTCATGAGCTGCTGGACTTATGGCTGCCTCATAATAAACGCTTAACATGTTACATGCTATGCTACAAATTATACATACCATACTCAAAAATGTATACGTCTGCTAGATTTTTACCCAGAAGAAATACATACATATGTACAATACATGCTTTATTACTTCCACGTTCATTTTCTCATTTGTTTCCTGGAGGGCAGAGACTTTATCCCAGTTTTACTGATGAAAATACAAGAGGCGCTGGGAGGTTAAAATTACAAGACTGATAACGCTGGTGAGCAGCAACAGGAGACGACTGGGCATTTAAAAAGGAAGGCAATGTTCTCAACCCTCCGTGGAAGGCTGCATCAGGCTCTCCGGCCTTGGGCAGGGAGATTTGGTAGAGGCCTTGGGGTCCAGGGCGCCCCAGCCACGCAAGCAGACGGGAGGCGGACACGCCCCAGGACGCACGCTCGCTGGCTGGAGCGGGGCTGCCCGCTGGCAGAGGCGCGCACAAGACCGGGCACGCCGCTGGGTGGCGCTGCGGGGCCGCCCCGCGCCAGACCTGTTGCGTCCGGGGCGCAACTCGAGCAGGTTTAGGGTGAAGGGGTGCTCAGAGCTGTCCGCGCCCCTCGCAGCACGGAGCTGGAGCACTGGGCTGCACCTTAACTTGGGGTTCCCATTCGCTTAACTCTGTCTACTTCCCCGCTACCGTTCTCGGCGCGTCGGGTGGGGCGGGAATAAAGTTTTTCCAGGCCGACTGGGGAGAGGGCTGGCGGCGGGGGACCCTCCCAGCTTCAGACCCTACACCGGGCTGCACCGCGTCCCCCGGCTTCGCGGCCTCCCCGGGGCCCAGCTTTCGGCAGGCGCCAGCCCCCGGCCGACCTGCGCACCGCCCCCGCCCCCCCGGGTCCCCAACCCCTCCCCCGCCTCCCGCGCGCTCGGGCCCCGGCGTCTGCGGCCCCGCCCGCGCCGGGGTCGCCGCAGTGCCCGCCGCTGCCCCGGGCTGCCCTGCCCCGGCGCCCCGGCCTTACTGCAGGCTGGGCAGCGCCTCGGGGGCGACGGCGCGGGACGGCGAGGGAGGCCGAGGCAGGGGCCCCCGGCGCGTGAGCGCTGCCCTCCGGCAGGCGGCCCCCGCTCGGCCGCCCGAACGCAGGCGAAGGCAAGGACGGGGCGGCCGGCGGAGGGGCGGGCGCCGCTCATCGGCCACGCCAGTCACGTCTGGGGCCACCCGGCTGCCTTCTTCCTCCTTTCCCCCCTGGCTCTCTCCCCCTCCCCTGTTGGCGAGGGCAAAGTGGTGGCGGCGGCGCCATGCCCGGGCCGGAGTGAGTGCGCGCGGGCGAAAATGGCGTACATCCAGGTAGGGCTGAGGCTGGGCAAGGTGCGGGGTGCGGGTGGGGGTGCCGCCCCCACCCCAGCCGGGAGCGCGCGGGAGGGAGGGCCCACGCCTGGGCTCCCACAAACTTGCCTGGAGAAAAAGGTGCGGAGCGCAGGCAACCTGTACCCCGGCGGCTTGGTGCCCCAGGAGGAGACGCAGGGGACCCCCGAACCCCGGGATGAAGGGCCCAGTGTGGGCTCTGCACACACACCCTGGCCTCCCCGGGGAGAAGGGGGGTGGGGCGGACTTTTCTCCCCCCTCCCGTCCCCTCCCCTCCTTCTGCCTCTCCCCTCCTTTCCCCGGCACCCCACCCCAGGGGAGGGGCCGCGGCCCGGGGCGCGCCAGCCGCGGGCCCGCCAGCTGCCGTTGCCGTGGTGACAGCTCCGGCTAATTGGCCCGCGGAGCGAGCTGGAGGCAGCTGTTCCAGCCGGGAGGGACAAGGACGTCGTCCCTCCCGGGCACTGAGTGTTGAGGGGTGGGGGACACGCAGAGGCCAGAACGTACTGGTGAGGGTAGGAGACGGTTACTTTAGCCCATTGCATTGGGGTCTGGGAGTTGTGGATCCTTTCAAGCTCCCCCAAGAATCCTCGGGCTGAAATTATTTCCGAGACCTTTTTTGGGGGGTGGGGCTGGGCTGGCCTGCTTGGCTAAAAGACCTTTTTGAGCTGTTAGGAGGGAAGCCGGCGACAGGTCAGCTCCAAGGTCACACAGCCAGACCCGCAGTCACATCCACTGAGCTGCTTGCTTCTGGGGCTGGCACCTCTCAGCCCGAAGCCAGCAGGCTCCTGCGACGAGGGCTCACACCTTGTCCCCTCCGCATCAGCTTGGGGACTGCTGGTCCCCTAGTTCTCTTCCGGCCCACACATCCCTTCATCTTGACCTCAGACTTTCAGCCTGCCAGGAGCTCTCTGGCCTGTCACCTGGCTGAGTCCCTGGATTGGCTCCCTTTTCATGGAATCCCTGGGTCTTTATTTCAAGTTCAGTGAAGGTCACATTTACTGCGCACCTCGCTATGACCTGAATGTTACTGGGGCACCATTCAGCAGTCATCCAACAAACAGTAACCACCAACTATGCATGTGCACTAGGTGTACCGCGGCACAGCCTCACCCCCCTGCCCCCGGAATGAATGCTCGATCTAGTGACATGCGAACCTTGCAACCTGCTGCTGTGGTTCCTAGTGACTGCTTTCAGCAAGGAGAAATTGAGTGACTGCCCCAAGTCCTCACAGCTTCTTAGGGCTCAGGTGGGATCTAAAACACAGGATGGTGGGGATCCATGGGGGACGTGTTAAGCATCTCATGTAAGCATGGCCAATGATATTGTTGAACTTTTCTATAAAGTGCCGAGTAGTACTTTTTTTTCCAAGACCCATATAGTCTCTGCCCATCACAATTCTTCAGCTTTGACTGTACTGCTGAAGCTGCCAGGGATGGCAGTGGATGAGTGGGTGTGGCTGTGTTCTAATGAAATTTTATTTGTAGGGCGGAGGTGCAGCTCAGTGATAGAGCATTGGCAGAGCATGCATCCTCAGTGCTGGGGGGGACCTTTGTTTGTGGATGCTGAAATTTGAATTTTATATACCTTGCACAAGTCAAGAAGTAGTAATCATTTTATTTTTCCCAACCATTTAAAAACTGACCTGCATTCTTAGCTCAAGGCCTGTGTAGAAATAGGCCTGGGGCTGGATTTGGCCTGAACTTGCATGCATTGTTAGGGTATCTGGGCTCTCCTTTCTCCTGCTTCCCAGCCTCCTCTCCTGTGAGGAGCCAAAGCGAGCAGGGTCTCAGCAAGCCTGGGGACCTCCGGACATCTTGCACGAACCCCTTCTTTGGGCTCGCTTTGCTCCCACATGCTCATCTTGTGCTGGACCTTGACAAAGTTGCGTATCTTACAGGGGTCCCGTGGTGGCCTTGTCCTTGTCTGTCATGGTTTTATACATGGCTCTCTTCTGGTCACCCTCTACCTGGGAAACACCCCCCTAAATTGAGAGCATGGGCGTGGGTCGTTGTTATTTGATTCCAAACTTGTTGAAGGGCTTTCTCAGGCATAGCCCTTTGCTGACTTTACCCTGTAGTGTCCGCCAGGACAATGCCTGGTGCTTGTGAGAGTCTCGCGGGTCTCGACAGCCACCTTGTTCCCATAAGCCACAGAAGGAGGCAGTTTGTTTTGCAGCTGGGCAGCACACAAGCATTTTCACAGTCAGCCTCCTTTCTCATCTCAGCATCCATTTGTGGAGTGAGTAGCTTGCCTACTAAAGAAAAGACAGAACAGGCTCAGAGAGACCCTGACCTGCTTGGCATAACAAGATGGCTGGGTGGGGTGAGGCCAACGCTAGGACTTATCTGCTTGGCTCCTCGTGTGGGCCTTCAGAACCTTCAGATCCTGTGCAGTGTATGGTTTGAGTTTTGGTTTTGGAGGAGTTTGGGGTTAGTGTCCTTGACTGTTTCCTAAGCTGCAGTTAACCCTTTACTACCTCAAGGGCTGTGAATTTTTCGTCAGCCGCATACCACTTGCACTATTGTTAACTTTTTCTATAAATGGGCTTTTTTTAACTTTAAATCACATGAAAAGAAGAAACTTTGTCATTACTGTAATAGGAAACCAGGATCATGTAATGTAAGCAGAAGGCAATTGGAAAAATAAACACAAGGGAAATAGAGCCATATTATTAACTTTGGGCTGGGTAGGGCTATGTGGAAGCTGGGGTCTGCTTTCTTTTTTCCAAAGGAAGGGTGGGGTCAAGGATGAGCGGGGAGACCAAACTGAGACTTTCTCTTTCTTGCAAGAGAAGTAACTGAAAAAGATAATAACTTGGTCCCCTTGATTTCAAAGTTCTGAGTTTGGGCCCCAGCTGGGTTCATTTCTGGGATGTGTTCCAGGCTGCGACACAGAACTCTTAACCTACCTAGCTTAGTAGCTCACAAGAAGGCTGTCTGTCTAGAAGAGGAGGAGGCAGTCTATCTGTGCCTGGGGAACCTGTGAGAAGAAAATGGGGATGGGGTGGGGCAAAAAGAAGGAAGGAGGTTCCCCCCTCCCCCTGCGGACCAGCTCCTGGCTTCCTGGCCAATTCTTCCCATTAGTGGGTGGTCATATGAAACTCCCCACTGTCACCATTGGAGCAGATTTGGAAGGTAGGGCCTCCAGGAGGGTGGGGGAGCCAAGTGACAGCCACTCTGTGCCTGTTAGCTAATCATGTCCTGTTGGGTTGGCTTCATGGCTATTTCTGTATAGGAAGGTTTGCGATTCCCCTGAAGTGTGGCTGCATTGGATAGCATGACTATCTATCCACCCGCTCTGATTCATAACAGCATACGGTGCAAATCAGATCGAAATGCTAAAGTTGCCCATTCATTCGGTGTTGGTTAACCAGAAGGCTACCAGCAGCCCCGAGAAAAGCAACACCTTGTTAGCAAGTCAGCTCCCTCCCCAGGATGGTAAGTGGAAGGATGCAGGGTGCTTTGTTTGTTTTCCTTTTCTAGCTGGAATATTGCTAAACTGGTCTTCTCTCTCTCTTTTTGTAACCCCTTCACCCCCTTCCACCCCCTGGCTTCATCGTGGATCTCTAAAAGGGCAGTTGGAACCACTAAACGAGGTGGGTTAATTCAATGATGTGTGTGGTCTGGTTTCTAAGCAAGAAATGTTTGCCTTTCGTGTTGGAGGCTTATGTGGGGCTGTGGGGATATTCAGTCTTAATCAATCACCGGATGTTGATAAGGGCACAGTTTGTATCTCTCTTTACAGAAAGGAGATCCCAGCAAAGGACACTAATGGCAAGACAGGTGTCCCTTCTCACACCTAGTCATTCTATTTGACTCTCTCTGTACACTTTCATGTCACTGAGATGACTATTTTTAAGTATTTTTTTCTTTGCTTGCAAGAAGAGAGTAGTAATATTCATTGTGTTGCAAGAACATATTGTCTGGCCCTGATGTTGTATAAAACATCCAAATGTCAAGAAAGACATTCACATAAACTACAAAAGAAAATACCTGCAAATGTTTTGCTTGCTCTGAATGGCTGTGCCGAGTTGATGTTTGCCAATCTGTGCCTGCAGTTGGTAAATAGGATCGGGAAACATTTTGTTCTAAATGCTAGAGGTGGAGACAGAACTCCTGAATGTCTTTGTTTCTCGCAGGACTGGGCTGCTTGTAATTTTGGATGTTTCTCTTCTTCCATCTCTCCTACCCCCCTGCCTCCTGCCCTTCACCTCCTCCCCTGTCCCCCTCCCTGCATGGCCTCAGGGTTTTCTTTCTAGAATCTCTGATCTACTGCTGTGCAGATGGACCTGCCGGCATTGCTGTCAGAAGTGCTACGAGTCCAGCTGTTGCCAGTCGAGCGAGGATGAAGTTGAAATTTTGGGACCTTTCCCGGCCCAGACTCCTCCCTGGCTGTGAGTAAAACTGCTTTGAACTGCCTTGGAGTCAACCTCAGAAGCTTCTCCCCCCCCCCCCCGGGTTTAGGGGTGTGAGAGAGGGGAAGGCTCAGTTTCCATGGACATCTTGGCTACAGATGGGGGTGTTCTGGGCCCCTTGTTTTATTTGGCAAGCTGGTCAGACCAGCTGGCAGGGCCAGGGCGGGGGTATGTCTTTAGTTCAGCTGGTTTTAGTTGGCCCTCGGTCACACTGTCATTCCAAGTGGAAAAAGAGATTTGTGTGATCACATTCTTCAAAGGATGACCACATTCTTCTGAGTTTCCATCCCAGTCCATGTGATAAGTTGTCCTGACACCCAGCCCAGGGCCGGCACCTGATAGATGCTCAGTAAATACTAGTTGCATGCATGGGTGGCTAGAACAAACAAGCAAGTGCCTTTTTGCTGGTCTGATAGAGAACTTGAAACCCAGGGAAGTAGGAAAGCACCTCCAGGCCCCATCCTGTCCTCCAACGCTGTTTATATTCTCTCTGGCATCTTTCATTTTATTTCTAATCCTCTCTTCTCCCTCGCCCGCATACAACATCTCCATCTGCCAGTCGCTTGGATATTTTGGGAGCACAGTTTTGAAGCTTCTTAGCTTCTGGTCCAGCTCTCTGTGGCTGGGAGAGGCAGGGAGGCCAGGGCTGGGAAAGGCTTGGGCACTGTCAAATACAATCCCTCAGGATACAGCTTGGTCAGGGGATGGAGCCAGGGCACATGGTTGGAGGGAGCCCTTGGGCAGCCACCCAGTACTGTAGAATTCATTCCACAATTCTCCTGGAAAGAATTAAGTTTGTGAATGGAGGCACCACTGTATCACATGTTCCCATAGCAGAGTCGCTCTGCGTCAGATTTTGTGTATCAAGTCCTGTTTCTACTACAGTTTTCTAGTTATGTGACCTTGGGCAAGTTGTTTGATCCCTCTGTGCCTTGCTTTCCCATCTGTAAAGTGGGATGATAAAAGAATACTATTTATCTCATAGGGTTGTTGTGGGGGGGTGGTTTTAAATGAATTTGCATATGGGAGAGTACTTAAGAATGTTTGACACCTTGTCGTTGACCATGAATGTAAGGGTTCCTTTCAACTTGTCTTGTTCTTAGTTTTCTCATCTGGCAAGTGGCAATAGTAAAAGAACTTCTAGAGCTGTAATTAAGAGGGAAAGAGATCTGCAAATAAGAATCTTAGCACACCAGCAGGACCTCTGTGAGCTCTCATTGGTGTCACTTGTAGGTGTTGGCAGAGGCCCTAGGCCAGTGACAGCTAAGCTCTTGCAGCTTTCAGTGATATAGACAGCCTGTTGTGGCACGCGTGCCAAAAGCTCGCCACCACCGCCCTAAGTGGATGTACAGCAGTGCTAAGGAGCCTTTCCGTTATTCGCAGATTGTAGCCTGAGTACTACAGGTGTGCACGGAGGTGGGATTTGGGTGAAAGTGATTCATTAGCTGAGATAATTCCCACTTTCCAGTTTTGTATGCAGCAGAGTATGGCTCAGTCTATCTGGTGTCACAAGAATGCCACGTTCATGAGGGCAGGGAACTTGTTCACTTAAAAAAACAGACAGAGCTGTGGGTGGTGGTGCACACCCGTAATCCCAGCACTTGGGAGGCTGAAGCAGGAGGGTCATGAGTTTGAGGCCAGCCTAGACTACATAGCAGTTCAAGGCCAGCCTGGACTACATAGTAAGACAAGACAAACAAACCAGACTAAGCTAGGTGTGGTGATGCACACCCATAATACCAGCTACTCAGGAGGCAGAGGCAGGAGGATCATGTGTTTGAGGCCAGCCTGGGCAGGTAATGAGACCCTGTGTCAAAATAAAAATAAAAAGTTCTGGGCATATAACTCAGTACTTCCTACTTTCCATGCTCAGTACTGAAAACAGAACGAAAATACAAAACAGATTAATCTATGGGCAGAAATGGAGCCAGCAAGCGCTGATCATCCAGTTGTAAAGTCAATCTCTGTTTCTCTGGTAGTCATTTCCTGAGTACATGCTGTGTGCTGGATACCTTGGTCTATCCAAGGCTGTGTGTAGGGTCCCATTACCATGGTCAGGGGCTTTGAATTCCCTAGAGCAGGATATAAGGCCAGTGTGGAAAGCCTGTTGCACCAGAGTTGTGCAGTCACACCCTGCACACTCTATAGACAACCCAGCACAAAGCCTCTTTGGGGAAAACTCCAGGGACAGCGGCTGTCAGCATACCTGCATCTGGGTGTCCTCTGTCTGTTTCCTGCCTCTGTCTTCTGAACTGGCCTCATTCTTAAACTCGCTGTCTCCACACGGCAATGCTGTGTTAGACTCACATTCTGTAATGTTTGGAGCAAACCTCTAGACACCAGGGAGGACCCCATGGGCCTGCCTAGCATCATGTGCCAGTCACATCACCTGCTAGAGGGAAGGATGCTGGGGTCACCTGGGCTGCCTGGGGAAGAGGTTGCACTCAGCCCGGAGCACAAGGACTGTGCGGGGCAGACCCAGGTCTGGACTGCTCGCTCTGTCTGGGGCCAGACAGTAGCACTTTCTCCTTGTTGGCAGCTCCTTCTGTCCGCTGTAGACGTGTGATGGCGGCTGCAGAGGACACAGCCACAAGCACCTCGTTTACAAAGCCAGGCAGTGACTTGGCACCGTGGCTCACTGATCTCTGTAATGGACAGTCCAGGTGTGGCAGCCAGAGTGGAGGGCACAGACACTGCACCAGGAGGAATGAGGCCATGTGGGATATAAGCCTATAAGCTCAGCTGAAAGTGGGGACCTTTGGGCAGACACTTACTTTGGTTTTGCACAGCAGAGGAGTAGACTGGAGCTTTCTTACCAGGGCCAGCACCCCGTACAGCTCCAAATGGCACCATTCACATGGTGGTGGTTGTGAATGGTACCATCTTGAGTTGTGCAGTCTGCAGTGTGAACAGTGGTACATGACCTTCATACTCTTCAGGCAGAGTATGCCCCAAACCCAGAGCAACACTTAACTCATTTTTGGCACTTAGCATCATTCAAAATGATAAGAAAAATCTATAAAGGAGAGGAGGCTTAAATCATTGAGAAAGCAGATTTGTAGTTTGTGCTTTCTGCAGATTTATTTACTAAGTGGGCAGTTGCCTGTTATCCAACAGGCAGGGCGGAGAAACGTCAAGCGTGTGGGCTCTGCTGTGCCCACTGTGACATCTGAGCCAGGAGCACGGGGCGTGCCTCCATGGAGTGGTATGCAGCTGATGGGCCTGCCTGTGTGTGCTCTTGGGGCACACACCATCAGGTGTCACACATGCGCAGGTCACATGGGCCCCGCCTTCCCCAGGTGGCTGAGGCAGGGCCTGTGCGTGTCAGGAACACTGCCAGGTCTCCCTGGCCATGCTGGGGAGCAGCCTGGGTCTCCGCACACTCGGCGAGTGGTCTCCCACTGCATAACACCCTCTGCCCTTTTATTTTTGTTTTGTGAGACAGGGTCTTGCTAAGTTGCCCAGGCTGGCCTTGAACTTGCAGTCTTCGTGCCTCAGCCTCCCGAGTAGCTGGGATCACAGGTGCGCCCCACCACACCCAGTTTAACTGGTTCCTTGTGGGCAAATGCCACACGGACCGTTGTTAATGAGTGAATGAAAGCCACTTGTTTATTTGCACGAGCATGTGTTGAGCACCTAGTGTGTCTCACAGGGGAAGCCGGGCTGTGATGGGAGTGTGCCGTCCGCTTGGCTCCCTGGTGCTCGCCTGAGCAGCAGTGGTGTAAGTCGGCTGCCCCTGCCTCCCCTGGTCCACCCCAGGCTTCCACTCCGTCTGCAAGGGAGCAGTGCTCACAATAGCCAGCTCCTGGGTCATTGGAAGGGTGAAATGAGATGTGTGTGCGGGGCATTTAGCACAGTGCCTGGCAACTTGCAGGTGCTCTGTGCCTGGTACCTTTGATCATAACAAGTCCACGGCCCCATCATTCAAAAGTGTACCCTGGGCCAGGTGTGGTGTACGCCTATAATCCCAGCACTCAGGGAGGCTGAGGCTGGAATATCACAAGTTTAAGTCCAGCCTGGGCTACTACCAAGATCCTATTTCAAAATTTATAAAGGGGGAGGTGCTGGGGATGTAGCTCAGTGCAAAGATCTTTGGTTTGATCCCCAGGGCCACCAAGAAAAGTGTATCCTGGGGTATGATGGGTGACAAGATGTGCACCCGGATGATTGTGACACATTATGAATCAGCTAAGAACCACAGGAGGGTGCATGCATTCATTCCCTGAGAAGAGAAACATGGAGCCCCATGTGCAGGTGCCGCTGGGGCCAGGTGGGCCTCAGTAAGCAGGGCAGACACGCCCCTGACCCGTGGAGCCGCAGCTGCCGGCTGTGTGCAGAATCGAGGGGGGAGGTGCGGGGACAGTTTGGGGACCTCTCTGAGGAGACAGCACTGAAGCAGAAGACCCAAGTGACAGGAGGGAACCAGACAGATAAAGGGGACTGGAAGGGCATTTGGGCAGAGGGAACAGCATGGCATGGTGTGCTGGAGGAAGGGCAGGGAGGCTGGTGCCTGCAGCTGTGCCTGATGGTATCAGGTAACATTTAAACTTGTCCTGGAAGGCTGGTGGGCCCTCAGAGCAGAGTGGCTGCCGCAGTGAAGCATGGCAGCTAGGAAGCAGGGCCACACAGGGGACAGGTGCCCCAGATGTCTTGGGTCTGCCTTCTTTGGGGGTGCTGCTGCTCTCTTTCCTATTTTCCCTCCCTTCCTTCCAAGACGGGGGCTTGCTAAGTTTTTAACAGGCTGTGCTTGACGTTGGAACCCTTTCGCCTTAGCCTTTCAGAGTGCTAGGATTCTAGGCATGCCCACTGTGCTCAGCCACTGCTCCCCTCATTTCAGGGAGAGAATGATCGCTTTGGTTTGGTCCTGTGCCCTGGCCCCCACTCCCCTGCCCCTTCTCAGGCCAGGAGCAGAGAGCCAGCGAACGTTCCCTTTCCCTCTTACAGCAGCTCCAGGCTTGTCCTGGCTGTGACCTGCCGTCACTCTGAAAGCACAACAGCCTGGTCTCATTTCACGCACAGGGTGCTTCTAAAGACCTCATAGATGGTAAAACTTGCATATTTCAAGCTGAGTGTCCTGCAGGCGTAAATGTCAGGTTGGGAGGACACAGTCTGGGCAGGTGTAACTCTGCAGCCATTACAGTTCAGGGGTGTCAGCAGCAGTATCTGCTGGCCACGTTGCCCTGCTTCCCCTTCCCCGCAGCCCTGCCTGGCCTGCTGAGTGTTTGGAGGATTTGGGGCCTGTTGTAATACCAGCTACCACACCAGGCACTGTTCTAGCTATTTTTTTCCCAGTGGTACTGGGCCTTGAACCCAGGGCCTTCACACTGCGTGGCATCCCCCGCCCTTTTTATTTTTTGAGATGGAGTCTAAGTTGCCCAGGCTGGGCTCAAACTTTCAGTCCTCCTGCCTTGGCACCCCAGAACATTGGGGTTACAGGTATGCTTCCCCATGCCCAGCTTTGTTCTGGCATTTTATATTTGACAACTCATTTGGTATATATGGTGGCACTATCCAGTACAGGCGGGGAAATGGAGGCACAGAGCGGGGAAGGGACTTGCCCAGGATCACCCAGTCAAGTTCCAACCCAAAGACTGTGTATTTAATTTTACTACCATGTGTCATCTCCTTCCTTGTCTGCTTCCCCCTCCCCAGCCTCTTAGCATCTCTCGTCTTCGCTGGGAGCTCGTGGAGTCATAGCTGGTGCTGCTAATTCATAGCTGTTTCTCTGCATCGACTGTCTGTTCTTAAATCATTGATTCTCAGGGTTGTTTTATAGCTACTGCCCTGCCACTCAAAGAGCCCTCGAGGAATATTATTAGAGAACGTTTTTAAAAGACATTAAATTATAGACATGGTGACTACTTACAGAAGTTTGGATGCATATAAACAGCCACATGGTTCCTTCCAGACTGAAGATGGATGGGTCTCCACTTGGCCACCGTGGCGCCCCCAAGTGGCAAGATCTCAGCTCTCTTTACACATCCCTCCCCTCAGCTCCAGCCATGAGTTAGACAGATTCTTGGCTGGTTGACTGTTGTAAACTAGGAAATCTTCCTTTGTGCCCCCGCACGTTTTGTGCAAAAAGCCAGACATTGTTGAGAGTTTAAGGATGCAACACTAGTTCATGTTTACATCGTTCCAAGTTGCACCAAAAGGTCTGAGAGCTGCTGTGTTGTGGTGTCCTGGGTCTTACACCTGGAGTATGGTCGCTGTGTGTGGCCGCTGAGTGTTTGCCCTGCTTGCTTCCTGCTCCTGTGTGTCAGGTGTAGGGAGCCCGTATATGGGCCGGGACAGTGGTAAGGTGCAGGCATATCCCTTGGGATTCCTTGGCCGCCACTGAAACTGTGCCTCCCTGCCACAGGATAGCCAGCCGAAGCGGTGACAAGGATGGCGACTCTGTCCACACAGCCAGCGACGTCCCACTGACCCCGCGCACCAGCTCCCCGGATGGGAGGCGCTCATCTTCAGACACATCCAAGTCCACGTACAGCCTGACTCGCAGGATTTCCAGTGAGTGTCTGTGTGGGGACAGCCTGGGGCCCGCTGGCTCTCTGGGACATCTCCAAGGAGGAATGTGAAGGATTGATGGGGTTGACAGGGAAGGAGATGGAGTGGGGTAACAGTCCAGGAGACAGGTAACCAAGAGATAATGACACCACGACAGAGGGGTGTGTTCAGCCTACGTAATTTCTGCTCAGGTCTGTCAAAAGTGATCATTTTGATTGATCTGTGCCTTTATTGATCACAAGCTTAATTGGCCGAATGGGTTGACATTGTCATATGTGTTATTTTAGATCCTATTACCTTGTTACACAGCAGGGCTTGCTATCTCCGGTGTCCTCGGGGACCCCTGGGGTGTGTCAGAGAGGGGCACAGAGGGTTAGGTAGAGACAAACATTGCCCCCATGCAACGACACATGGTAGCTGATGCTCTGTGTGGCGAGGTGCCAGGGCAACCCAGTGACTGTGACCACCTAGAAAGTTAATGTCCTATTGAAAGGGGTCAGGTGGCTGCCCCTCCAGTCTCGCCATTGGTGGTTGTGTGGGATTATGGGCCCAGAGTTGTCTGATCTTTCTAAAGAGAAACTAGCAGTCTAGCATTGTAAATGAAAATTTCTCACCTTTAAACCTAAACAAAATATATACATACCCACTTTGTCTGTTGAGTTGTGTAGCATATGTGTGTGACCAAATGGCATGATTTGAGTACAGAGGAGAAAGGAAGATGCAGACCAGGGACTCCAGCCTTCTGTCACACCAAAAAAGTATCTGCTGTCCCACTGAGCTAATGTCTGAGATTCATTTAGGAGGGAGAAAGTGCTTCAAATCCATGAGCCAAATCCACTGAAGTGGACATGATTGGTATCTAATCTTTCCTGGGAGTAGGTGGGGAAGGAAGGAGGAAAAAGAAAGTCAAGGGTTTCGAGAAGGGAGACCAAGGGGATGCTGGACTTCTTGGGGTCTTGCTCTCTCTATCTGTGGAACGAGAGGCCGGTCTTAGACCTGTGCTATCCTGTACAACAGCCAAGAGCCACGCGCAGCTGTTGGCACTTAGGTGACATTAGGCCAGATTGAGAGAGGTATGAGTGTAAAATACACGAGGGACTTTGAAGGTAGTATGGAAAAGATAGCTTAATAAAGTATCTCACTAAAATTTTTTTATTGATTACCTGTCAAAATGATAATATTTTGGATGTATAGATTGAGTATCCTTTAAATGCTTGGGACCAGAAATGTTTTAGATTTTAGATTTTGGAATATTTGCAGATACATCATAAAATATCTTGGACATCGGACCCACGTCTAAACCTGAAAGTCCTCTATGTTTCAGATCTGTGCGTAGTCCGAAGGTTATTTTATACAATATTTTAAGTGCTCCTGCATTTTGATTGCCACCTGCCCCTTGAGGTCAGGGTGGCATTTTCAACTTGTGGCATCAATGTCAGCACTCAGAAACTTTTAGATTTTGGAACATTTTGTATTTTCGGATTAGGGACAGTCATCTAGTAGGTCAAATAAAACAAACTACTAAATCCCACCTGTTTCTTTGTACATTTTAGAAGTTGTGGCTTCTGGAACATTTTAAGTCACCTGTGTGGCTTGCGTTGCTGGCTCGTGTTGTATTTCTGTGGACAGTGCGGTCCGGGTGCTTTCTGTCTTGTGCCCAGCTCTGAACACAGGTGGTTTTCATTTCGTGTTTATCAGTCCAGCAGGTGAGAGTCTCATGATGTTAGTCGGCAAGACAGATGTTTGGGCAGTGAACATGACGTCCTGAGCTCGTCGTCAGCATAGAGGGAGAGCTTGAGGACAGTGAACTCTGCTGGCTGATGAAGGGGAGAGGCAGCCTCTGAGCTGTGAGGTTCGAATAGGGTGCGTAAGAGGTGTGGCTACTGCCATTTCCTGAGTTCCTGCTCTGCTTGCACATTCTGTGCTGAGTTCTTGCCACTCAATGGCTCAGCGAATCGTCACTACCGTATTTGAAGTAGATGCCATTACTGACTATTTCACAGAAGGGGGAAATTGCATTTTTATTTAACAATAATCACACCTCAGATAAACCTCATTGGTTATGATACTGCCACTGTGCAAAGCTGAGAAGGGGAAACAGAGATTCGGAGAGTCTGCATCATGTGCTTGGAGTCACGGGACTCATGAATAAGTAGCTGAGTTGGAATTTGACCCAGTCACATGGCCCCAGGCCCCCCCCGCCCCGCCACCCTGTCGAAGTGGAGGCAGTACAAGGTGATATGACAGCCAGATGAGGCAGGTTTGACACCTGCTACCTCTGCTTACAGGGGTGTGGCCTTTTGAAGTCACTGAAGTTTCAATTTCCCCATCTGTACAGTGGAGATAATAGGGATCACCTGGTAACCAGAGGAGTTGTGAAATTGAATGGCTGGAGACATGAAGTCCCTTTAGAAGAGCACCCAGCCCTTGGCTGCTGTGATACTGATACTGCCAACAGGAATCAGAGTGCAGTCGGCCCTCTGTCCGTGGTTCTGCATCCTCCACCTCAGCCAACCATGATCAGAAATACTTGGAAAAAATACTGTTGTACTGAAAATGTACAGACTTATTTCTTGTCGTTATTTCCTAAATGATATAATAAAACAAGTAATTACAAAGCATTTACATGGCATTAGAGATTGTAAGTAGCCCAGAGATGATCTAATGTCTATGGGAGGATACACACGCACATTGCATGCAAATACCGCTTCATTGTGTATAAAGGCCCTGAGCCTCCTCTTTTTGGTATCCATGGGGGGTCCTGGACCCAGTTCCCACGGCCTGAAGGGTAACTGCAGTTCCAAGCACACAGGGAACAAGAGCATTTTGAAGCAGAGGGAACAACATGAGAACCTGTCAGCTGTTGCTGACGTCACCGTGTGGCCCAGGGAGTGGTACTCATTGCTATTTCTGGCACCTTTTAGGTCTTGAGTCAAGAAGGCCCAGCTCCCCGCTCATTGATATCAGACCTATTGAGTTTGGCGTCCTCGGTGCCAAGAAGGAGCCCATCCAGCCCTCGGTGCTCCGACGAACCTACACCCCAGACGACTACTTCAGGAAGTTCGAGCCCCGGCTCTACTCCCTTGACTCCAGCAGCGACGACGTGGACTCCCTGACCGATGAGGAGATCCTGTCCAAGTATCAGCTGGGCATGCTGCACTTCAGCACGCAGTATGACCTGCTGCACAACCACCTCACCGTGAGGGTCATCGAGGCCCGGGACCTGCCACCCCCCATCGCCCATGACGGCTCGCGCCAGGACATGGCGCACTCCAACCCCTACGTCAAGATCTGCCTCCTGCCCGACCAGAAGAACTCTAAGCAGACAGGGGTCAAACGCAAGACCCAGAAGCCCGTATTCGAGGAGCGCTACACCTTTGAGATCCCCTTCCTAGAAGCTCAGAGGAGGACCCTGCTCCTGACCGTGGTGGACTTTGATAAGTTCTCACGCCACTGTGTCATCGGTAAAGTGTCTGTGCCTTTGTGCGAAGTGGACCTGGTGAAGGGCGGGCACTGGTGGAAGGCGCTGATCCCCAGCTCACAGGTAAGGCCAGCTTTGTCTTGTTTCCTCCTGTAGCCTTTACTGAGAAATAATCATTTTAATTTCATTTTACTGTTTAAAAATTTTTTTGTAGTTATAAAAACTTTTCTATTTTGAAATGATTTTTGGCTCATAAGAAGTTGCAAAAATAGCACAGAGAGTCCACTCCAGAGTACATTAGCCACACCAGGAAGTAGATACTGGAAATTAGGCTGGGCCTTGTTCAGATTTCACTGGTTTCTATGTGCACTGCTGTGTACATGAGTGTGCGTGCATGTGTGTGTGTGTGTGTGTGTGTGTAACTTTATCACATATATAGATTCATGTAACCACCACCACTCTGGGAGCTTTTTTGTCACCAACGCTGAGTTATTTAATCAGGAGAATGATTGTCCAGGGTATAAAGCTATCAGTCATTTTGACTTTCAGAAATTGATTTGGCAGGAAAGAAAAGTGAGGGCAAGAGAACCAGATGATGCATGGATGCTTCTCAGGCAAATCGTTAGATTGGCCCCCTTCCCTTGTGCAGCCCAGGGAAGTGCGACTGGCTGCTGGCGGAGTCACTGGTGGGCCCGGCTGTGTCCCCAGTGAGCTGTCGAGCGCTCTTGTCTGCACCTGCTGTGGGCACTGGGACCTGGAGGGAAAAGACTCAGCTGTAAGAAGCCCCTCTAGCCTGGCACACTGGTGACAACACTCCTCTGTGTTGCAGGCAGGGTTATTTTACATGAACATACGATGTACATGCCAAAGGTATGTCTCTTGGTGCAGGATTTGATGACCCAGTGTCATATTTAGGGGTAGTTTTTGTTTTTTTTCTTGGAGCCAGAGGTGGACTCAAGGCCTTATATTTGTTAAACGCTTGCTGTACCACTGAGCTATACCTTAGCCCCAAGTACAGGTTTTTTTCATTTATTTTTAATTTTTAAAATTTTTACTGGTAGGTTTTAAACATAAGGCCCAAGAGGAACATTTTCACTATAAGAGCTTGTGTATGGGATATGTGTGTGTGTGTGTGCGTGTGTGTGTGTGTGTGTGTGTGCATCTTCAAAGGTAGAGATTTATCCCTCTCTTGGATTGAATTCTCTAAGAAGACCTTGAGGCAAAGAACATCTTTTATCAGGGAGGTGATACCAGTAGGATGCACCAGAAGGGAGGAGGAAAGTCACGTAAAGGATGTACAGTTGAGCTGGCTCTCATGGTGGTGATGGTCCTTAAACCTGCAGGGGAAACTGAGAGCTGGTATAGCCACAGGCTGCAGTGGGCAAGGGAGCCAGGGTGTTTGCACAGGCACCATCTCCTCCCTTCACTGAGTAAGCGCTGCTGGGAGTTGGGAGGTTAAGTCCCTGCCCCTTCTGGCCTGTGGCGCTGGCAGATATGACATGGTGCATGAGGTGGCAGCGGACGACAGCCCATGTGTGCTGAAGCAGTGTGGGAGAGGGGAGGGCAGGCAGGTGTTGCCGGTGAGTGCTGTTGTCTCTGCCTCACAGCACAGGCAGCGTCTGTGTGAACCTTCCTTCCTGTCAGTCTATCCAGAAAGGTTGTGTGTTTCCTGTACCTCTTCTGGGATATCTGACATCACCAGGTCTGTAAGGAAGGACCCTGTCTCGGCCATCGAGAATCTTAAGTTCCAACTTGTAAGTTCTGTTCTTCCTCGCAGAGATGCAGAGAATCTGATGTCCACACATCTGACCTCCTTAATGTCTTGGATGCCACCTTCTTAGCAAAGCCTTCCTGGTACATCACTGTAGTTTGGGTCCCTCTCTCCCTTCCCTCTTCCCAGTCCCTTTGCAGATGTGGGGATGGGAGATGGAGAAACCTGGGTGGGGGTGGCCTCTGTTAGGCTGGTAAGAGGTGCCTTCCCATGGGAGCCATTGTGGTGATGTGTACCTCCGGGGGCCTTGGGCCCGGCCACCCCACCATGTCCTGCCTGCGTGACGGGGCCCTCTGCTTTCTCGCAGGTGGAGTGGAGATGTGACACCACCATCCCAGTGTGAGGCCAGGTGTTCACACCCTCACCTTGTTGAAGGGCCAGGTGGGTGGCAAGCCCATGACAAATGTCAGTTCTGGTTGTTAGGAGGGCACATGGTCTCCCCTGCACCTTTTCAGAGCAAGGCTGCAGTTTGTCATTTCCCAGCGTGCTACGTGGTAATAACACTTGGTGAATATCGAACTGGGAAGGCAGGGTGGAAAGGTTTCTGACTGCTCCTGACACTGTGCCTTTGTAAGTGTCCAGTGAGCCACCTTGTCCCTTCTTCCATGTGACAATGAAGGCCTTCACCATACACTAAGTCTGCCAGTGCATTGACCTTGGACTCCTGAGCCTCTGGGATGTGAGAAATACATTTCTGTTCTTTATCAGGCATCAGTGTGTAGTATTTTTGCTCCGTCTCCTGCGAGCACCCCAAATGGATGAAGACAAGGGGGAAGTATACTGATATCTGTAGTACTTTGAAATGCATTTGAAAAAGATGGAGAGATGGATAGATAGATATGAAATAATGCAAAAATAGCATATTTAAAAATAATCATAAAATTACAAATAGCAGTAACCATGCACTATAGAATCTAGGTGATACAGTTAAGGGTGTTCAATATGGTTCTTTCAGCCTCTCTATATTTGAAAATGTTCATAATAAAATGTGGGGAGCAAAAGACAAAAGGAGGCAATGGCACCCATTAAGAGTAATTGCTGGCATTGGGCAAGAGGTGACGACTGTCTGGATCCAGAGTGGGCTAAAGCTAACAAGTGGCCAGCTTTGGGATGCAGCCCGGGTCCTCACTGAGCCCCACTTTTGGGGGGCTGCATGCAGGAGGGGGTTTCCATTACTGCAGCTGTTCTCTGTAATAAGCATCAGTATCCCCCCAAGAGCAGAGACCGTGAGGTTCCCAGACCTCAGCCTCAGGTGCACATGAGTCTGTATTCTATTTTACTTTATTTATTTATTTTTTGTGCCAGGAATTGAACTCAGGGCCTTGCTCGTCCTAGGCAAGGACTCTAACCACTGAGCTACACCCCCAGCCTACGAGTCTGTATTTTAGCCAGGATGTGGGAGGTGCCCACATAGAGGCTCTGGACTTCATTCTGAGAGCCTGGTGGGTGCTCAGAGGCTGAAAGGTTTGGCCATTGGAGCTGAACAGACTTGGGTTTTGAGCTTGGCCTTGGCACTCGTGGGTTGAATTGGTGATGGCTTAATGGGCTGGCATAGCTGGTGTGGGCCTGGGCTGTGCAAATGCCTGGTGTACAGTAGACACCCAGTGTCCGGATGTCATCGTGATGGCCTTGAACAGAGCCATGCTGGGAAGGAGCGTACTTGAGTTAGCATGGTCATCATGTCTGGGTGTAGAATGTTTGTGTGTGTGTGTATATGTGTGATACTGACAATTTACTGAGGGCCTTCACACTGACCTTTTTTTTTTATTTTTTTTTTATTTTTTTTTCACACTGACCTTTTGTATTTCTTATTTTGAGGCAAGGTTTTCCTGTGTTGCTAAAGTATGCATTCTGGGCTGGAACTTGTGCTCCACCTGCCTCAGCTTCCCAAAGTACTGGGATTACAGGTGGCATGTGCCACCATGCCTAGCTTGGGTACAGAATCTTGTACGACAAATCCTGATTGACTGCTGAGGAGGAATGTTTGATTTGGTCCTGAAAGAAGAAAATGTGTTCCTTCGAAAGTGATATTTGTGCACTGGAGTGCTGGGTATTTATGTTTCTGAAAATTGCTTTCTCTTGAAATTGCTCTGATCACAGGAAACCTTTAGATCTTGGATGTCCAGGATTCTGGGCCCTGTGGCTTAGGAAGTGGAATCTGTATATATTGCTTCTGACCTAGCCATCTTCTCTGTGACCAGTGACCCTTAGGGTTGTCATCTGTCATGCTAGCTTGGGCTTCCCTGCTAGCAGACCTCATGACAATGATTTTAGTGCAGGTGTTTTCTTGGAGGGGATGCACAATGAACCAGAAGGGAAGGGGGGAAAGGAAACTAGTTAAAGGGTGTGTTGTCCCACAAGTTACCCACTCATGTGGGCCGCAAGAGTTCATCCTACAGGGACCCCAGTGCAGCAGGCTGGAGGGGTGAGGGAGCCAGGGAATGTGTTCATTGGCTTCCATCACACATGGTTTCCGGGGTGCTCCCAGGAGTCTTAATGCCCTGGATGCTCCGGCTTGCCATGTTGATGCGAATAGAACTGGTGGCCAAGGAGAAGCTCATTGGATGCCGATGTGTCAAGGGGAGGAGCTGGATGGACAGCGCAGCCTCACCACACTTACCCTGCTGAGCCCTCACTTCAGGCTCAGGATGCAGATCTGTCCTGCTCTTCCTTCTTTCTGCTTCCCCTCTACTTATTTCTTCTCTCCTCTGATCAGAAAGATACAAAGCAGATGAATGAGACTGCTGGCTGAGCAGAAGTCCACAGAGGAAATGACAACAGTCCGTTCCTGCAGAGGTGCTTTACACTTTGGGAGTCCCCCGCCAGGCAGCCATCCCTCTCTGCTTTCGAGCTGAGGTCAGAGGGGAGGGAGGAAGGGTGGGAAAATCCACAGCTCTGTCCACTCAGCCAATGCCTCCCTCTCCCCTGAATCTTTTCCTTTTGGAAACTGGGAACGGTAAATGTGTGGACACTGCAGAAGTAGGTCTTGACCTCCTGTAGCTCCTGGGGAGGTATTTGGTCCCAGTTGTCTATGGCTCCTTCACCTCTCCCTGGTCTTCGGCTTTGGATGCAGGAGCCAGTCTAGGATCAACAGGAAATGTCCCCACTCTGTACCCTGCCTGTGTTCAGGGATGGGCTTGCCCTAGTAACTACTCAGTGGACATCAGCTTGTGCTATCGTTTTTCTCGTATCTTTAAAATTTTGGAGGGATTCACTAAGGTGTTGGGTTGAATAAGTGTCATTGTATATAAAATATCAGTTCTTTTAGTTTGTTTGTTTGTTTGTTTGTTTGTTTCAGTGCTGGGGATGGAACCCAGGGCCTCACATGCTAGGCAAGTGCTCTTCCACTGAGCTACATCCCCGGCCTCTTTTAAAAATTTTATTTTGAGACAAGATCTTGCCAAGTTGCATAGGCTGACCTTCACCTTGCAATCTTCCTGCCTTAGCCTCCCAGTTAGCCGGAATTACAGGTGTGTGCCACCACGCCTCATTCAGCACGCTCTCTTTTGAATTGGACTGACCTGGTTAACATTCTAGCATCACATTTACCAGCTTTGTGAACTCAGGTCCAGCGTTTCCGCCATATACTGGGGATGATTATCTCGCTGGATGGGGAGTTAGGGAGCATACAGTGGTGATGCTAATGATAACTGACTTTCACATAGCTCTCTCTTGTTTGCCAGGTGCTCTGCCAGGGGCTTTCATTGTACAGAATGAGTATCCATTAAATGTGGCTGAGTGGTAGTGCTTTTCTCATTGCTGACACAAAATACCTGATACCTAAAGTTAAAGGAGGGAAGGTTTATTTTAGCTCACAGTTTGTAGAGGTTTCAATCCATAATTGGCGAGCTTCAAGGCAGGATGGCATGGGAGAGGAGTATCGCAGAGGAGAGACAGTTCACGGCGGGCAGAAGGCAGCAAAGCAGGGAAGTAGTGAGGCAGCAGCAAGTGATGACAGCAGCCCTCTTTCTGTCCCTTATATTCTATCCAGGCTACAGGCCCCTGGAGCGGATAGCACTCACCCAGGGAATGGGCCTTCCCATTATCCACACCCAGAACTATGCCAAACCGATCAGTGGACTAATTTAGTAATCACACACCCTTAATCCCAGCATGACACACTCTAGATCCAGCCACCTCTGAAAAGCCCCACCTGTGACCACATGAGGCTTTGGGGGGACATCTGGACACAAGCCATAACAGCACATGGGTGGCCCTGGGTTCCATCCTCACTACCACAAAGAAAAAAAAAAAAATCAAAAAGCCTTCCATGATACATCTTGTACATAACCTGAAGATAATTATTTGTAGTATTTTTAGTACACTTGCCATTTGATTGCTACTAATAATTTGGATTAAAAAGTTTTGGATTTGGGGACATTTTTGGATTTCAGATTTTTAGATATATTAACTATTATTGCCATCCTATTTTATAGATGAGGAAATCGAGGTCTACATGAAGTAAGTGGTCATGGCCACAGTGTTAGAATTTGAACCCAGGCCCTCCCTTGCAGAGGCTGTGTCCCTCTCGCCCTCTACCACCTTGTGATAAACCAGGCCAGGCAGGCAGAGCCCTGGCAAACAGTGTAACTGAGGATGTGGTGACTAGGGGCCCAAGCACCTGGAGGCTACAGGGAGGGAGCTGGGGATGGAGGACTCCAAGAAGAGGAAAGGCTCCTGGAGAGCAAATGAAGTTGAGACCAGGAGGAGCTGGCCTTGGAACCGATTTGGGTCTCAGTATAGGTAGTGTGATCAAAAAACACAGTGAATATTTAGAAACTTTTAAAAAAATTTAGTATACTAAACACGTTGTCATTAATCCCCCTCAAAAACACGGCCCCCTGCTTCAAACACACTTATCCCACCATTCTTGCCACTTTCCGAAGAAGTTCTAGAAGTTGTCTTTCATGAGTGTCTTTAGTGATACCATCACGGCTGCCTGAGTGGCCTGAATAGATTCAGAATGTTTACCTTTCGTGGTCATTGTGACTCAGGGAAGAGCCAGAAGATGCACAATACCAGATCTGAATAAGGTAGATGAGGACACACTGTGATGTTTTTATTTGACAGAAATTACTATAGATGTTTTGAATCAATTCAGAGCATGAGGCCGCCATGAGAAGACACTCATGAAAGAAAACTTCCAGAACTGCTTCAGAAAGTGGCTAGCTTCTATTTGCAGACAGAGTGGATTTCAAGCCAAGACTCATTCAGAAAGACAAAGAAGGTCACTACGTCCTTGTAAAGGGAACAACCCAAGAAGAAGAGATGACAATCATAAATATATATGCACCTAATACCAGTGCGCCTAATTACATACAGCAAATATTGACGGACATGAAAAACCAAATAAGCACCAATACGATTGTAATGGGGGACTTCAGTACCCCACTGTCACAAATCAACAGATCGACTAGACAAGAAAGTGGCTAGGATGGTGGGATAAGTGTGTTCAAACAAGCAGGAGTATTTTGAGGAGAATTAATGGCAATGTGTCTTTCACTGTAACAATTTACTTTTATTTAAACTTCAGTGTAGTTTTTGGTCATATCACATATACAACTTTTAGGAATTTAGGAGTTATTCCTAAAGACTTTATTTTTTAGGGTAATTTTAGGTCACAGAAATATCGAGAGGAGAGTTTAGAGGTCACCCATGTGCCCTGTGCTCTCACACAAGGACAGTTTTCCCCTGAACCAGCATCCCTCACCAGAGTGGTAATTTGGGGCAACTGATAAACCTGTATTGACATCATTATTGCCCCAAATGCATAGTGTGCTTTAAGGCACACTCTTGGTATTAGATGTTCTGTAGATTTTGCCAAATGTGTGATGACATATATCCACCATGATAATGCCATACAGAGTAGTTTCATTGGGAGCTTTTTTAAAAAGCAAAAATAATTTGAGATGCTTGGAGTTATGTGCTGATTGCACCTAGTCCCTGGAAACTGCTTGGAGTGGTAGGTGTCCCTAGCCCACTTTGTCAGCTGCAGAAAACAGCCTGGTAAACACAGGCACCTAATTGCATTTTGGATTTTGAGGTCACTCCCCTGTTGCAACTGTCATAGTTTAGGCCCTAGAAAAAGTGGATGTCAGTGTTTTAGAGCGGGCCCCTCATTAACTAGCTCTGAGCTGCCATTAGCTATAAGCCTCTTGGAATTCTGGCCTTTGTGTGTGGGTTAAAATTATGTCCTGCCCAGGTTCTGGAGGATGGCAGTCATGTAGCCCAGGCCGGAGCCTTACAAAGCAGCCCTGAATTAGAAGTTTCTTTTTAAGTGGTCCTTCTTGTTTTCATCATTTTTGGATTGAAATTGATTTTCTAGTTTAGATTTCAACACGAGCTTTTGATTCCTAGTTATAACATGAAGTAGAAGGGGAAGCAGAAGTGACTTGGACCAGTCAACTTCCCTATTTTATAGATGAGAAAACTGTAGTATAGAGAGATGGAGAGACTTTCCCAAGGTCACTCAGCTTTCCATGTCAGGAACGGACCTAGAGTTAGTCTGCCTGGCTTCCAGGCAGGCAGTCTTACCACTGTGCCAGCTGCTTTGCCCAACAAAGGATGTACTCTGGCGGCTAAGAGCACAGGCCCTGCAGCCATCCAAACAGGGTTCAAGTCCTGGCTCTGCTTTCTCTTAGAGGTGTGGGCTGAGGTGGGTGGCTTTTCATCTCTAAGCCTCAGTTTCCTTGTCTGTCAGAGGGGGATCATGTGGTGTACTACTGCCAGCTTGCACTGGCTCATAGAGCTGTTTATTAAATTTTCAGGAATTTTGCAAACCTGATGTCACACCAGTAGCTTGAAATCAGTTGCTGTGTATAAATTGACAAATGCCACCAGCCCCTTTCACCTGTAGAATTAAACATTTTCCATAGTGGCACTTATCCTAGCAGGACTTACCTGAAGGGTTGTTGTGGGCATTTGGAGATCCAGCCATGTAATGTGCTGACAACAGAGAGCCTGGCCCATGAGCGAAGTGCTGCCAGATTGTGATCAAAAGCACAGACTAGCAGTCCTGTAGTACTCAGATCAGAACCAGCCCAACTGCTTCTAGCAGAGTGATACTGAGTAGTCACTCGGCGTCATCAGTAAGTGCTAGCTTGCCCTGAATGCTTTCCAGGGACCTGGCACTGTTCTAAGGGTTTCCCATTTCAGTTTGCAAACCACTGAGGGACTGTCTTTATCCTATTATTGTTTTAGAGTTAAGAAACTGAGGCACAGAAAGTCTGAATCAGTTGCCCAAGCCCATGAAGTTGGTGAATGGAAGAGGCTGCATTCAGTCTGGTATCAGCTCCTCACCTTCACCTGTCGGCTAAGGCTCAGCTTCCTTCTTGGCAAAATAACAGCCCCAACTTGCAGTCAAGGTGTCAGCACCTTCCCGGGTGGTCCCACAGGCCTGGCACAGAGCAAGGCCTCAGTTAACATGTAGTTACTCCTGATAACACTAAGTAAATGTCACCATCAGTCATTACTGTGATGATTACACTGAAATCTTCCTGGCCATGAGATCCACTCTTAGATGGACCAGGAAGAAAAAAGTAACACTTGACAGACAAGCCTTTCATCAGCTCCAGCCAGGTCGGGAAGATAGGGCCCTGAGTTTGGAGTGATCGGTAGGTTGGCTGGCTCACGTGTCAGGGTTGGGCTCCAGAGGGATCGCAGGGGACTCTGGTTATAGAGAGAAGTTGAAGGTTTCCTTGGGCTGTCAGTATTGGTTGAACAGATATGTATGGCTGGTCTGAGGCTACAAACCTGAGAGGGCCTGTTTCCGCCCTTAACTGTCATGATATAATGAATAGCAAGCATTTCTCAAGTGCTTCCTGTTTCTTATACTGTGGACCAGCTTTTTAAAATACACGGTCCCGCAGATGCTCACCAAAGCCTGTGAGATAGGTGATCTTCTCCATTTTACAGGGGACAAAACTGAGGTCTCGGTCATTGTGTGACTTGTTTGAGTTATTCAGGGAACAAATGGCAGGTCCAGGACTTGAACTTAGTGTGACTCCTGAGCTCAGCACTTCGTTGTTAGCTGCAGTAGCCTGTGAGAAACATTCGCAGCCATCCACGTCTATGATACAAGGAGAAAACTGAAGCCTGGAAAGAAAGAATCTTTTCATTTGAAGCAGTAGCACAATTGCCTCTGCTCAGCTTAAGAAGAATGATGAATAAAATGATAATAGATTTAGTTCTTCAACGCTGATCTCTAAGCCACTTATATATATTAACCCGCTTAGTGCTCACAGCTGCACAAGAGGTGCTCTTACCGTTCCTGTTGTGAGGATGAGAAGACTGAGGCCAGGGAGTTGGGAAATGTGGAAAGTGGCAGAGCCTGGGTTCATGCAGGGCTCTCTGGAAGGAAAAGAAGAACCAAATCACCAATGTGCCTACAAATGCTCTTGAGCAGATCTTTGGGGATCTTTGTGTATTTCTCTCTAGAGCATTGCTGATGCTTAGTGATACAATGTGAGCCACATATGTAATTTCAGATTCCTAAAGCCACATTTATTGGTCAGCCTTCCTGTTGCCTGGACAAATACCCAACACCCACAACTTAAAGGAGGAGAGATTTAATTTGGCTCATGGTTTCAGAGGATCTAGTAGTCCATGTTTGGTTGGCCCCAAGCAGAAACATGGCAGAAGGAAGTGGTGGAGCAAAGCTGCTGGTTCATGGTGGCTGGAAATTAGATTAGGGAAACAGTGCCAGAGAGGAAGGGATTGGGGACCAGATACAGTCCCCAAGGTCATGCGTCTTTGACCTACCCAGATACACTTGCACATGTGTTTCCCTCAGCAGCTCTCAAGCCAATCGGATTGACACCCCACCTTAACTGTCACACCACATTGAAACAGCTAAAAAGAAACAGGTGAAATTAATTTGATCACTAATTTATTGAATCCAGTGCATCTAAAATGTTGTCATTCTTACATATCATCAATATAAAAAGGTGTGTAAGCATGAAAGGGGCCGCCTTTTATCATACTCACCTGTCAAACCCATCGTCTGTTCTACACCTCCAGCACACTCAAGGTGCCCAGCTGCACTCCTGGTGCATAGTCGTAGGAGGCTGGTGACTCTGTATAGACAAGCCAGCCCTAGAAGGGTAAGAGTAATCCGTTGGTTTTGTGGACCCCAAGTCTTCCTCCCTCCCTCCAGTCAAGTTTCATCTCTAGGAGATGAGAATCCAGTGGGTGCCCCCTTGGGCTAGGTGTCCAGAGCTGGTGTCACGAGATGTTTCTAGAGAAGGTGTGACCTTTCCTGATTTGGACTTTTACTCTGGCTTTTACTTCGTCAAAGATGTGTGGAAACCCAGTGTGTGTAGGGAGGAAGAAGCAGAAGGAGAAGAAGGCCTAGTTCCAGAAGTTTCTGTCCCGCTGGTGGCAGTGATGGCATCCTTGGCTCTGGGGTCTTTGTGAACTGGTTTTGAGAGGAGCCAGGGCCAGCAAGAGTCAGTGTGGGAATGAAGGTCAGATCAGTTCCATGTCACTAGAAGCAGGGCTACATGTTCCCATGAGGGATCAGCCAGGGGACAGCTCTGACCCTAACACCAGAGCTTCCTCTATGGCCCCTCCATGTTCTTAGGGACTTACAGAAGACGTCCCCTTCATCGCCAAGCACATGGGGGCTCTGTCCACCCTAGATGGTCCAGGTGACCGTGTGGCCTGCACTTACACCCTGTGAGAGAGGAGACTGGTCTCTGGGTGGTGACTAAGGGATCACAGAGACATGCTTTCCTGAGGCACACAGAGCCCAGCTGCCTTGCAGCCCCTCCTGGGCTAGGACCTGGCTCCTGTGTGTGACGTATGGGACCTTGGGCCACCAGGGACACGACCCCAACTGAGGCTCCCCTGATAGCAGTTAGAGGGAGAGGTGATCCCTCAGGACACAGTGTCAGGACCTTCAGGCTGTATCCAGGGGTCACAACCTTGTCATCGGAAATACGGACTCTCTGCATGGCAGACATTAGGGCAAATGGTCTCCAGCCAGCACTCAGCCCAGCACCCTGTATTATTATGCTGTGCTGTAGAATAAATCAGCACAAATGTGAAAGAACACCCATTTATTACCTCATGCTTTCCAGACATGACTTAGCTGGGTCTTCTGCTCAGTCTCGCCAGATCAAAATCAAGGTGTTACCCAGGGCTTTGTTCTCATTGGCGGCATGGGGCCTCTTCCAGGCTAACTGATTGTCGGCGTAATTCAGTCTTGGATAGCTATAGAATGAAGTCTTCAGTTTCTAGAAGCTCCCGCTCTTTCCTGCCCTGTGGATCTCTCAAGACATAACAGCTGCTTCAAGGCTGATTTGAACCTAACCCCGAGAGATCTGCTGCTGCTCACTTGATCAAGTCTGGCCCACCCAGGATAACCTCCCTTTCAGTGAACTCAGTTAACTGATGAGGGACCTTAATTATACATGAAAACCTCTTACTTTTGCCATGTAATGTCAGCCAGTCATGGGAGCGTCAGCCCGTCATGAGAGCACCATCCCATCATATTCGTTGGTCTCACCCACACTCAAGGAGAGAAATTTGTACAGGGTTTCTTGAGGGCCATTTTAGAATTCTGCCCAGAACAACCTGATGGAGGAGGACTCTGATTGGTTGGTTTGGTCTTGTGGCAACCTCTGAGCCAATCACCATGGCTGGAGAGAGGCCAGGCTGGACAGGGTTGGATGCCCAAGGTTAGTCCTATGTACATCACAGCAAAGAGGTTCTGGTACCAGGAGGGGGAGGGGCAGGAATGCTGAATAGATGCAAGCAAGAGGTGCCCCCCAAACCAGGGACTGAGATAAATGAGGCCCTCTCAGGTCAGCAGACATAAGAAAGAGCTGTAGCTGCAAAGGATGCCCTGGTTTGGTAGTTTCTTCCAAATTAAACAATTTTAGTATATGTGCTGCCAAAGCGAGCATCCAAATCAAACAATGGAGGTGTTAGATTCTTACCACGTGCCAGGCGTGGGACCAGCACTAGAGTATAGTGCTAAGAAGGTGGACTTTGAAGTCTGCCAGCCCTGACTTGACATCTTCCACCTTAATCCATTCAGCAGATACTGAGCACTTGCTTAGACTGGGCACTGGTGTCCCAGGAGACACTCACTGCGTGACCTTGGGGGACTTACTTGGTTTCTGTGAGCCTCCATTTTCTTTTTTCTTCTTCTTCTTTTTTTTTTGGTGCAGGGGATCGAACTCATGTGAGCCTCCGTTTTCAGTGAGGAAAACGAAGATTAAAAACCAAAAGAATAGTTATCAAGAGCACAGGATCTGGAGTCAATCTCCTTGGCTTCATACCCTGTAAACTGTTCTGACACCAAATGTGTGGAGTTTTCCCCGTACCAGTCAGTTCCGCACTTCTCTGGACACCACCTTAGGCTGGTAAAATTCAATTCTGACACTAATCGTCCTGAGCTAGTTCAGACCCCAAAGGGTAAAGCTCAGTTCCAGACTGCCCCTGCTTCAGAGGCCAGTCAAGCCCCAGGTTGCTGACCAGAGTAAAAATGGAGGGTTCCCACGGCCCATCCTCAGGTTCAGTAACTTGCTAGAAAGGATCACAGAGCTCAGGAAGGCACTTTACTTGTGGTTATCAATTCATAATAAGCAGTATAACTCAGAGTTGAACATGGTGGTGTACACTGTAATCTCAGCATTTGAGAGGCTGAGGCAAAAGGATTTCAAGTTTGAGGCCAGCCTGGATTACACAGTTAGACTCTGTATCAAAAAAACAAAAAACAAAAAACAAAACACAACAACTCAGGAGCTACCAAATGGAAGGATGTATAGGGAAAGCTGTGGGTGGGGAGGTATGGTGGAGTTCCCAACCCTCTCCAGGCTCACCATCCTCCCAGTACCTTCATGTAATCCCCAAACCAGAAGCTTTTAAACCCTGTTATTTAGGGGCCTTATGGAAATCCCATTGTGCAGGCACAGCTGATTAAATCATTAGCTATTGGTCACTGAACTCAGCCTCCAGCCCCTTCCCCTCCCTGGAGGCCAGAAAATGGGACTGAAGGTTCCAACATGGCCTTTCTGGTGACCAGCCCCATCTTTACACTGCCTAGGGGTCCCCAGCCACCAGTCACCTCATTGGCATAAAAAAGACACCTCTATCACTGCAAAGATCTCAAGGATCTTGAGCTATGTGCCAGGAACCTGGTTTAGACACCAGTGTCTTTATTCACATCCTGGCTCTGCCGCCTGCCTGCTGTGTGTGTGATGTCAAACATATGCCTGTACCTTTTGGGGGTCTCAGTTTATGCATGGACAGTGCGGGTAATAATAATACCTCCTTGGAGAGTTGTTGCGAGGATTAAAAAAAAATAGCATATGGTGTATCCTAAATAGTGTTGGCTGTCATCAATACATTATTGTCAAGGGCACTGAGATGAGATAGTGTGTGCAGCATGCTTGGCTGCTATTTCTGCTAAAGTTAGGGTCTGCGTATGTGTTGAGTATGTTTGGAGGCTTTCCATATATTGGCTTCAGTTTGGGTCCTGGGGATAAAGTGGGAAGTAAAGGGCTTGCAGTCCAAGCTGATGGGCACAGTTAGAACCTAGAATCATAAATTGTGCCCTATTGCACTAGTCACCTTCTTGTTGTGACAAAATATCTGAGTCAGTCAGTTTAGAGAAGAAAAGGTTTATTTTGGCTCACGATTTCAGAGGTTTCAGTCCATAGTTAGCTGGTTCCATTACTTTAGGCCTGTGGCAAGCCAAAAGCATCATGGCATAAAGGTATGGCAGAAGAAAGATGCTTGCCTCATGGCAGCTAGGAAGTGGAGAGAGAGGAAAAGAACCTGCAAGGAAGGGGCCAAGGACTGGAGAGAGTCTTCAAAGGCGCAGCCTTAGTGACCTACTGCCTCCAGTTGGGCCCACTTCCTACAGCCCATTCATTGAGGTAACCCATTGGTGAGGTTGGCGTGCTCCTGACCCAGTCTCCTCTGTAGGCCCCACCTCTGAATGTTGCTGCACTAGGGATCAAGCTCTCAGTGCATGAGTCTTTGGGGACACTTGTTTAATGCATAGCACTCTGGCACCTCTTTGGGGTGGGTTTCCTGGGGCCTGTTCGTGGCACTGTGCCAGTACTGCACCAGGGCCTGGTCCAGTGTGGTTCTGTTCATGGAATGAATGGCCAACCGGTGTTCACTCTGAAGAAGTGAGGAGCGTGCAGCAAGGGCACCTGCCTCACTGGGTGTGGGCTGGGAATGGGAGGGAGGTTGGGTGGTCTGGAATGTTCCATTTGCCTGGCACATAATTTGCCCCCATGGGAAATGATGTAACAGGGGATTGAGGGTGACAGATGCTGGAGAATGAAGATCCTCACAGGCCAGATGACAGATCTCAGGCATTATCCTGAGGGAGATGGGAGCCATTAAAAGATAAAAAATAAGAAAATAAGGGAGGAACTCAGTCTGTTTTGGGTTTTCAGTTGCTTCTGGGGTGGGGCATGGGTTGAATTTAGAACAGGGTTCTCTCTGTGGCACTTGTGATGTCCTGGGCTGGAGAATTCTGTGCTATGAGGCTGTCCTGTGCTCTGCCGGGTACAAAGCATTGTCCTTGACCTCTCACTATGAGACACCAGTAACTCCCCCTCCCCTAATTGTCACAATCCAAAGTGCCTCCAAACACTGCCACGTGTCACCTGGGGCACAGTCATGTGATGGGGTGGGTGACACACCCAGGTGTGCCTTAGAGCAGGTGTGGCGGGCTTGGAGTCAAGGAATTTGAGGAAATGGAAATGGCATGAGGGAGGAGGTGGGATAGAGTCTCTAAGAGCCCTTTCATGTTTCCTGGTTCAGGGCCTTGCTGGTTGGAGGTGCCAGACAGTGAAGCAGAAGGAACATGTGAAGATGGGTGAGCATGGTGATGATTAGTTCAGTCTGGGTGCAGAATGTGAGGATGCAGTGGAGCATCCCCATAGAGATTCTCAATGGACTAAAGTTAAGATGCCTGAGTGATCACAAGTGATCCTGTGGCTTGGAAGACCCATCACTTTGCAGCTGTAGCAGCTCATCATGGTGGGGACGTATGACTGAGCAGAACTGCTCACTTAGTGGCTAGAGAACAAAAGACAGAATGAAAAGGAGGCTGGAGTTCCACATTCCCCTTTAAGGGCATGCTCTCAGCGACCCAGACATCTCCCACTGGGCCCCACTTCCCAAAGTTTCCACCACTTCCCAGTAGCACCAAGCTGGGGACCAAGCCTTTAACATGCGGGCCTTGGGGAACATTCCAGATCCAAACTACACCTGCCCTCAAACCCCTGGGATTCACTGGGGTGGCTTAGGAAGGTCAGTTTCTGTAGCACTCCTTTTTCTTCACAGTACACACCACCATGCTAATTAATTAATTGTGTGATTAATTCACGAGGCACGAGAGTTTCTCATGAATTATTTACTATCAGGAATTCTGTTACAGGGATCTTGCCTGTCTTGGTCATTCCTGTATCTTTTGTCCTGACTTGCTGACTTAGTAAATGGATAATTATTGAGCACCTACTGTGTGCTGCCTGTGTGTATGACATGGTATCACTTCTCTGTAAACACCTGTTGGTGGTAGCAGGGCAGATCTGAGCCAGGGCAGGAGTTAGTGAGATGCAGAGGAGAGGAGCTTTCTGTCCAGAAATGGAAAGAGGAGAAGGCAGGAAAGCTTAGGCCTGGGTGTTCCTGGCTCGAAGACCCTTCCTTTGTTTCTCCTGCTTCCTTGTACATCTTGTCCCATCCCAGCTGGCATTGGTTCAGCTCCAACCAGGGTGTTCCCATGATGTGTTCTTTACTGTGGGCACTGGGTTGTGGGAGGCACGGCTAAAGGTCTGGCATGATCTCAGGTTTGGACTGAGTGCTGCATCTTCTAGAGCAATCAATCTCTGCTGAACGGGACTCTGCAGTAAGACACTCAGGAAGTTGAGTTCAGATAAAATCAGCCTCCCTCTTTTGAGATGCTGGAGTGGACCTCAAGTGGGTTGATCACATCTGGATGGCCATTGAGTCTGGGACATATACTCTCAGACATCAAAAGATTGAGTGGCTCTCCAGGCTTTCCTGGAAGGTTTAGCTTCACATGCAAGAGATAAGCGAGCAGTTCACTGCATCTGCTGAGGGTCTGTGATGGACAAGAGGCACAGTACACACCTTCACTTGGAGAGAAGTAACCTAAGATCACTGCCCGCAAGGAGCTCATAGCCCTTCAGGGCAGGAGGACAGGAAAAAAGGTGATCACTACCTCAGAATGAAAACAGAGCCTTCCCTCCCACCGTATACACAAAAACCAAGCCCAGGCAGTCAAGAACTTATATTTGAAAGGCTAGATTTTAGTTTTAGATGGAAATAATGGAGAATGTCTTTATGGCCTTGGCATAGCTAAGCATCTCTTCCATTGGTCATAAGATAAAGTAAAAACCATAGAGGGAAAAGATGGCTGCGTTTTCCATGTTAAAGTGATGAGCTGTTTACCAGAAAACATGGTAAAGAAAATGCAAAGACAGCCTAAGAATGCATTTACCCTGCATCTGGGTCAGTTTGCTAGGGCTGTCATAACAAAGTACCACACACGGGTGGCCTAGAAAACAGAAACCCGCTGTCCCCTGGTGCTGGAGGGAGTCTGCAGGCCGAGCAGCCCCGGAAGTCACTAGGCAAGGGTCAGTTCCATGCCTCTCTTCTCCCGTCTGGGGGCCTGCTGGCAATCTTTGGTGACCCTTCCTGTGGACCTCTGTCTCCTTCACATGCTGTTCTCTCTTTGTGCATGTCTGTGGCCAAATGTTCCATATTTATAGGGACTTCGGTCATTTTGGAGTAGGACTTACCCTGTTCCAGAATGACTTCATCCCAACTAATTCCCTCTGATCGAATCTCATTTCTAAATAAGGTCACATTCTGAGATACTGAGGGGTGAAACTTTGTGATAGAATATGCATATTTGGGGAGATACAATTCAACACATATATAACTGCTGAATAATATCCATAATATTTAAGGCCCTTTTGTAAATGAATAAGAGAAAGTTAAATACCCAAATGGAAAAATAAGCAAAAAGAAATGAACAGCATTTTCATAGATGAGAAAGCCTGAACAGCTGATAAACATGAAAAGGGTACTCACCCTATTTAGCAACTGGGAAAATACAAACTGGGTCCACAGTAAGATAGCCATTAGATCAGTAAGAGTAACAAAATCCTGACTATAATAGACAAATGTAGTCTAGGGTGAAATCTATATCGTCAGGCACATTGTAGGCATATAGAGAGCACTGAACTTACACAACAAGTTAGAAAATCAGTGTTTCTGGGAAGGAAAAAGGAAATACAGTAGTCCCCCCTTATCTACAGTTTATCTTTCCATTGTTTCAGTTACCAGGGTCAACTGTGGACTGAAAATATTAAATGGAAAATTCCAGAAATAATTCATAAGTTTTAAATAACTTTTTTTCCAGTGTTTTACTGTAATTGTTTTATTAGTATTGCAGTTGATCTCTTATGGTGCATAATTTGTAAATTAAACTTTTCCATAGGTGTGTATGTATAGGAAAAACATACCAAGCACAGGATTCAGTACTGTGTGTGATTTCAGGGACCCACTGAGGGTCTTGGAATGTGTCCCCCACCCACAAAGGACAAGCAGGGAATCCCTGTCAGTTAAAGCATAGGTGTCCAACCTTTTGGTTTGCCTGGGCTACCTTGCGTGAAGAGGAATTGTCTCGGGCCACATGTAAAATATATAGTTAATGTATGTAAGTAATAAAACTTTCTTTATTTTTATACTTTCTTTATAATATCCAAAAAAAGGCAATATAAACACGAAACTGGTGGGATGTTTGACCTCTTTTTTGTGAAACTGGTGCATTAATGTCTGCTTCAGTGGAAGTGGTTATAGTTCTTAGTTCCCAAGGTACTTATCAAATTTTTGATCTAATTTTACTGTCCATGTGCTTCATCCTTGAAAATAGTTGTTCACAAATGTAACACAGAATGTAGCCTCCCTTACACAGCATCCTGTCACAGTTTGTGCTCAACTGCACAATCGAGTCGTGAAAAATATTACTAAAAATCAGTAATAGTGTTAAAGGGTTATGACCCACATACTGTGGGTTGGATATGCTTGAATTAAATTTTTACATGGACTAGATATTCAATCAGAGAAACAAATAAGATTTATGTTACTACCTTAAACCTTTATATTTTGGTGGTTATACTGATCTCATGTTGCTTTGTTAAGATGGTAATACCCAGTGCTGGTCATGTTGGGGAGAGACTTGTGTGTCCCTTCTGCTGGTGGCCATGAGGGTAGTACAGCCCTATTAGCAATCAGTCTGACAATTCATATCAAGTGGCCAAAAAAAGATCTTGCTATTCCTTGAGCCAGTGATCCCACCTCTGGGTGTTAGGAGAAAGATATTGTAATCTAAAGCAAGAAGAAGAAAAAAACCTAAGCTAAGTATCTAGCCGTAGGAAAATGGTTACAATCCATTACAGTCTTTCAGCCTCAGGGAATAGCATATGTGGACATTAATGGTGATTCTTAGGATGTCTAAATCATAACATAGAAAATGGGTGTGTTCAAATTTTTAAAAAGGGAAGAAAAAAGGATCAAGATGCCATATGTACATGTACCAGTTCCACACATTGAATATATTTACTATGTATTGCAGACGTATGCATATAAAACATTTTTTAAAGAAAGAAGGGGGTTTTAGAATTCGCCTGTCATCAGTTCAGCTGAGCAGATATGCCAGCGTGTTGACGAAGGCGGTGGGGGGAGCATTTGATGAAATGTGTAAAATGCTGAGATTGTGGTCGGATTTTGCTTTTTCAACAATCCAGGCCTGTTGTAAGGTTGTTTGTGCAGTAAATTAAGAGACAAAAAGCTTCTCCCAGCCCGTGAGAAAGAACAAAGGCACAGAGGAGCCTGAACAGCTGTGTTTGGGCATCATCAAAAGTTGTGTGCACACATCTGAAGCCCTCTGCTAGGTGAGAACCAGTGAAAGAGCCATTTAGAGCACTTCAAAGGAAGCCTGCCAGGAGGAGGGCCGGGCTCTTGTTTTCCCCGGAAAATGTCTTTTGTCCCAGATGGTTTTCTTTGATTTCCTTTTTATTGATTAGAACTTAACTGTATTCAAAGGGTGCAGGGAGAGGATTTTTGCCTGGGTGGAACTGAGCAGGATTTGCACAAGCCAGCTGCCGGGGGCTTGCAGGGTGGCTTCTCGATTCATTTAAGTAATTTATAGACGGTCTATTTTCATTCTCCCTAGCCCACCCCACATGGTTCCACCAAATTAAGCTCATCAAGCTCTTTTAAAAAAGGAAACAAGCCTTGTTTATTTGTGACATTGCCTTGAAAAAAGGAGACGTAGCAGCGGCACTGGTCATCCAGCCCCTTCTCTCATCTCAGCTTCAAGGTTGGATAGGGCAGGTGACTGGATGTCACACCAACATCCCCACTGGGACCATGGTGTGGCAGCTGCTCAGCCTCATGCTAGGGATAGTTAGCTTGTGGATAAGGTCTCTCAACTCATTTAGATCCTTGCAGATCCCCGTAGATAGAGGTACCTTTTAACTGGGTGATTTTGCCTTCAGGGGACATTTTGGGGCATCGCAGTTGTAGGGTGCCCCACCCACAGGACAGCCCTCCACAACAAAGAATAAGGTCCCAAATGGCAACAGAGTGGACATGAGAAAGTCCTGTTGTAGATTAGGTCCATAACTGCAGATTTTATTCTGAGAGTGATGGAGGGTTTTAAACAGGGAAATGAGAGAATGGCTTGGTTCTGTTTTGTTTTTTTTTTTTTAAATATACCTAGAATATGGTGCTACACTATTTCAGCTCTGACATTCCAACGTTTTTGGATTACATCTGGGGAAGATAGAGGAGACTTCTTAGAATTGGCGGTCCCCTCCCCCGACCCACCACCACAAGCATCCCATCTTCCTGGGTCTCCTGAGCCACCTCCTGGGAGGGTTAGAAAAGACCTAAGGAAGCAGAAGGAAGGAAATTTGGGGTTGTGGCTTGCAGCTGCTGCTTCAGCCTTTTTGGAACAGAAGGAGACTCAAGACAGCTCAGTTGAGGCAGTGAATGGATTCTTCTGCTATCTGTTGGAAAAGAGTTCAAAGTCTGGTTCCTATTAACAATTTGTTCAGCCAGAATCATGTACAATAGAAAACTCTAAATCAGCTCAAGACTCGGGCTAGTTCAGTGTTTCCTAACTGGGGTATTGTTGATATTTTGGGGCAGATTATCTTGGTTTTGGGGGAAGAAGGGGCAGACCTGTGCTTGGCAGGATGTTTAACAGCACTCCTGGCCTCTACCTGCTAGGTGCCAATAGTACCCTCTCCCTTTCTCTGTTGCGACAATCCAGACTGTCCCCAGACATTGCCAAATGTCTCTGAAGATAACGAGGGAAAGGGCAGCCTGGGCCCCGGTTGATACAGGTTTAATTGCTGGTACTTAATGGGCATCTGCAAAGATCACCGTTCGTTCCATATCTTTCTTGGGGGCCAAAGATGGAGGATGCTCCTGGATGAGATGGCCTTGCTGTCTGTTCTCACATTCAAAGGTCCTTACCCATTGGTTGCCGATCAGCTTTTAGTTGTAGCATCAGACATTTTTAAAGGAAAGGAATTAAGGGGATGTAGTTCCAGCAATCTTCCAGGGTCATTTTTTGCTCTGAGATTGTTAGAGATGCAGGTTGGGTTTTGTTTGGGTTTTGTTTTTGGTCTGGGGCTGGAACTGAGGGCCTTCAGCTCAGAGCTACAGTTTCTGATGTCTAAGTGGCTGCTGTGGTTCCTTTGTGCTGCACATCCTGGGGCAGAAGGCCTGCATGCAGTGGGGGGCTCATTTTCTCCATGGCTGGTTTGGGATAAAGACTTTGAGCCACCACATCCTGAAAATTATAGAGTCTCCTTCCCTGTGTCATTCAAGATCCTATTAGTTCTCAGCTGTACATCTCAGCAACGTTCGGATTTCTCAGTGGTTCCGTAGGTGTTATTTCTGAAATACCAAATTCTTGCCCCCTAAAACATTTCTCTCTTTTATTTGAAGTGGAGATGAAGGGCCTCACCTGCTTCTAGAGGTCCAGGGCACACACCTGTTCCACCTAACTAAGGGGGGGCCAGCTTTATGTTTCCCACTCATCAACACAGCAACAACCTGGGAGTGCCAAGGAGTAAGGGTGGTGGTATTTGTCAGGAGGATCCTAATATATTTTAAAAACCTACAAGGGATGATTGAAAAATATGGTGCCTATTTAAATTTTTAAACATTTACTACAGTAAAAGGCACATTGCCAATAATCCCTCTCACAATACTCCCCCTCACTTCAAGCACACTCATCCCATCATTCTTGCTACTTTCTGAAGCAGTTCTGGAAGTTCTCTTTTGTGAGTGTCTTTATGAGGTGACTTCTAGCTTTTCAAAATGCCTACAAAAGTAAATATTTTGGGGGTTGGGGATTTAGGTTAAGTGGTATAACGCTTGCCTCGCAAGCACGAGGCCCTGAGTTCAATCCCCCCCCAAAACAAAACAAAAAAAAACCTCAAAAAACAAACAAACAAAGAAAAAAGTAAGTATTTTGAGGCAGCCACGACAGCACAGCTGAAGACAAGCATGAAAGAGGACTTCCAGAACTGCTTCAGAAAGTGGCAAGAATGATGGGTTAAGTGGTTCAAAGGGAGGAGGAGTGTTTTGAGGGGGATTCATAGCAATGTGTCTTTTACTTTAATACTTTCTTAAAATTTAAACACATGCAGTATTTCTTGATCACACCTCATCCTAAGTTATTGACCATCTTTGACTATGTATTATTAAAAATAACTTACTTGCGACTTTTTATTATGAAACTGAGAAATTTAGGACCAGAGCTTCAGTGGGGGGTTAGGGTTACAGACAGGCCGCTGGTTCTGTTCCACCCACATGGCTGCCCTTCCCTGCAATATTGCCCCGCACTAGAATAAACGGGACAAAATCCCACTGATCTTTCCAGGCTTAGCTCACATTCCTCCTTCTCCACGATGACTTTCCTGATCACAATCCTGCCAAGAATGGGTTGTGTTCATTCTGATCTGGGCCTGTTTATATTACAGACCCCATAATTTTTAAACAGGTAAAATTTACATAAAATAAATGCAGTCTTTTTAGAATATGTGCTGCCAAAGCGAGCACAGTCTTTTTAAAATTGAGTGGCATTAGTGCACTGTCAGTAGTGTGCACATGTCTCCTCTGTCTGAATCCAGAACATTTCTGTCGCCCATGAGAGACCCCTGTACCCAGTAAGCAGTCACTCTGCATTCCCCGCTCCTCTCAGATCCTGGCAACACTAACCTACTTTCTGTCTCTGTGGACCTACTATTCTGGATATCGCATGAATGGAATCACGCAATACACAATCTGTTGTTTGGCTTCTCTCACTTAGCATGTTTTCGAGGTTTGTGTACATTGCAGCATGGATCAGTGCTTCATTCCTTTTTATGACCACGGGACATTCCATTGTGTAGATAATGGGCTGTTTCCACCTGTGGACTATTGTGAATCGTGCTGCTGTGAGCATTTGTGTACAAGTTCATGTGTAGGTATATGTTTTCTGTTCTCTTGGGTATATAACTAGGAGTGGAACCCGGTTACCTTTTGAGGACCTGCCACAGTGCCTGTGCAATTTTCCACTTCCACTAGCGATGTGTACAGGGTTCTGGTTTCTACACATTCTCACCAACAATCTATTTTCTGCTTTTGTCGATTTGTTTATTTTTTATCATGGCTACCCTGGTGGATGTGCAACTCCTGGAATTGTGGTATGCTTTATATCTTCCTTGCTCTGGCTCAACAGACTATGACTTGCTTGAGGTTTACAACTGTGCCTTAATCACTGGCAATATGGTGTCAAATTTAATGTACGGGCTGAACTTGAATCCTGTCCCTTTCATTTTTGATATGATCTTGAGCATATCACACAGCTTCTCTGAGCCTGGATTCCTTCATCTGTAAAATGGGAGCCTCTAGATTGTTGAAGGGTCAAAATGAGAGTGGGCCTTATCAGGTCTGGGGCCATGCCCAGCCGATGGTGATTTTTCAGTAATAGTTTTCTATAGTTATCATAACCATGGCGTCCCCAGTGCTGAGGATCCAGTAACTGTTGATTGAGCATTTTTTAAATGAATCAACAAGCTTCTTGATACTGCTCAATTAGCCCTGTCTTTATTTTCCACCAACTATTCCCCTGACTCCAGACAGCAGCCTTACAGATTGATTGTTCCCATCATCAGGCAGAAAGAAAGATCAATTTGAATGCAGAAATATGCCACAAAAGCCATCGTGCGCGCCTGGGATGGAGATAGGATGAGCAGAGAGAGCAGCAAGCTTGGATCCTACAAAGGGAAGAAAGCATGAAAGAGCTTTGATTTATTTGAGATGAGAAACACGAACACTTAGACAGCAGACGAGTCTGGGAAGCTCCATTGCTGAGGTCTAGTTGGCCCCAGGGGAGGGAAAGGGCTGTCCTGTTCACTCTGGAAGGTGGAAGAAGGGCATGAGGGTCAACCCTTGGGTGCCAAGGGCCTCATGTCCTCTGTGTGGCTCGTGTGAGCGTGGCCAGGTTGGGGAGGCTTCCTCAGGGGCAGCTGCTGGCCAGCCTGTGTTGGCTCCTGTGGGTGTCTCTAGAATCCGGCTCTTGCTGCACCCCAGCCGTACTTGCCTTCCCTCTGTTCTTTAAACACACCAGGTTTATTTCTCTGTCCTCCTGCCACTGCAGTTTTGCACTTGCTCTCTCCTTTGCCTGATGTGTTCCCTTCCCACCACCTGAGGCCCAGTCCTTCCTTCATACCAGCTCTCCTCCAATTTCAGCTCAAGAGAGGCCTCCCTCACCCCTGGCTCAAGTGGCAGCCCCCACATGCACCCCATCATTCATTATTGTCTTGCCCTGCCCAATTTGTCTTGCTTTCCTTTTTAGTATTTGTTTTCTGTTTTTTAAATGGAAATGTTTCCAACATAAAATCATAAGACACTCACGTATCCATCTCTCAGATCTGATAAGCAGATAGATGCTGTATTTTCCTATTTCCAATCCTCCATGTTTAATCAACTTCATTGAGGTAGAACTTACATGTAATAAATTCAGGCATTTTAAGCACCTGGTTCGTGATCACCATCTCAGCCAAGGTATAGAATTTCTGTCACCCATGAAAGCCCCTTTGTCTCTCTCGAGGTGCTATGTCATTCTTCCAAATAATTACTTAACATTATTCAGAATCACCTCATTGGTGTATATTTTTAATTAGTTTGATAGCTCTCTGCCCCCGCCCCTGGAGCATATATTCTGCAAGGGCAGGAACCACTGTGCTTCACACACAGATGTATCCCTATTCCTGGCACATAGTAGGCCTGCAATAAATTTAACAGACTGAGATACTGTATTCATCACCTGGTGTACACATCTTGACATAGGTGTGTGGGGATGTCTCTGCAAATAGAGCTAGTAGGTCAAAGGGCAGCTGACATTTTGTTATAAAAAGACATGTAGAGCTGGGCATGGTGGTGCATGCCTGTAATTCCAACACTCTTTGCAAGTTCCAGCCTAACATGAGCAACTTAGCAAGATCTTGTCTCAAAATAAAAATTAAAAAGCCTGGAGGTGTAGTTCAGCGTGAAGGCCCTGGTTCCGTCCCTAATACCACACACACACACACACACACACACACACACACAAAACAACAATAAAACCACCTCTAAACCCCTTTTCCTTCTCCTGCCCTGTAACCATCTGTTGTTCCTCCATCTCAGTGATAACAAGAGTCTTTTCGAGCTGAATAATTGTTCTAGGGCCATCCTGTGCCTGGTAGGAGGTTGAGCAGCATCCCTGGCCTCTATCCACTAGTAGATGCCTGTAGCACCCCCCACCTCGGTTGTAGTGACTCACAGTGTCTTCAGACTTTCCCCAATGTCCCCTGGGAGCAAAATCTCTCCTAGTTGACCCAGAAGCACCTCATGTACTGGTCTATATCTGTAAGCTCTGTGCTTGTCCATATAGTAAGTTAATTCCTTGCCAAACTATTTCTCAGTTGATTCATCACTAAATAAAATACTCTTAGTGACACTAGATTTGTAGAATCCATGTTTGTATCCTGTTTATGTAGCTCAACTGACTGCACTGCAATTGGTCCTCCCCCCAACTCCACATAAAGCTGCATCATGAGAGAAGCTGGTGGACTTTCAAAGGAGGGCAAGGTCACTCTGATTCATAACCCTAGGAGGAGCAAAGCCCAGGAGGACACAGATGGCTTCTCCATGGCCTGGTCTCCTGTGGAATTCCCAGCCTTGCTTGCTTGAGGATAAATGTGCCTTAAGGATCAGACCTAAAGATGCCGCATCTTCTAGGTCCCCGAGGACCAACAAGAAATCTCTAGCAACTATGTAAAGGCATCTAAACTTGTTTTATTTGCTCAGGTCACTGAATTGGCCATTCTTGTCTTGGAAATCATATGCCCAGGGCAGGGTGGCAGGAACCCAAAGGGGTGAAGCTAAGCAGATTGGACATAGTGACATGAAGGGGCAGGTCTCGTCTTACGGACACTGCCAAGTGTTAGAGAAAATGATGCCTCTTAAAGCACAATAAGTCCAACTTTATTCAGGACCATCATGATAGATCGAGGGACCGTGGCAATGGGATTTTGTGGAGGGAGAGCAACACTGGATTCAACTCCAGAGAGGTCAGACGTCATCAGACTTCAGGTATGAAGGGTGAAGAGTTCTTGTCAAGTGAATTTAGCAGTGTTCTTTATTAAAACAGTTCTGTAAGGCAGTACAAAGATGAGCCAAGGAGAAATTTCAGGACCCTGAGTGAAGTGTGGTGAAGCAAAGAATCTTTGTCAGTTTCCAGGTTCCCATGAGCCCAGCATTACCAGATCTTCCTGTTTTTCACACAAAGCAAGAAATACAGATTTTTTTTAAAAAAAATGCAAAATATCTTGATTCTTGAGTTACATAATAATTAGCAAGTAGTTATCTGTTTAAACATGATATGGGCCAAACAACACACTCACTCAAGGTTCCAACTCAAGGTTGCCGGTTTGCAACCTTGAGTTAATGTGTGAGGTTGTTTCTTGTCTGGGGACTAACTTGCTGTGTACAGAAATCTTCTGGTTCTACTGTTCATCCTGTCAACAAATGTTTATTGAGTATATGTGATGTGCTAGGTATCATTCTAGAGCTGCTACTTGGCATTAATTTGGTGATATGGATGACATCAAAAGAGATGGAGGAGATGAAATCAGGGATGGATAGGATGGGTGGATGGATGGATTGAAGGGTGGGGGATAGATAGATGGATGGAGGAGTGGATGGATGGGTGGTAGATGGAAGGGTGGGGGTGGGTGGGTAGGTGGGTGGGAGGGTGGATAGGTGGGTGAGTGAAGGGTTAGTTGGATGATAGATCTTATCCTAGAGATACTGAAATGCTACAGATGAAATAATGTGATATCTAAAAATGACTGCAGAACAATATGTGAAGTTGAATAAGGGAATGGATGAGTTGGGATTGACAGTAAGATATTTTTGAAAGCTGAGTGATCGGAGGTATGTGGAGGTTCCTTATACTTTTCTGCCTTCTAAAATGACTAGAAGTTTGCCATGCTAGGAATGTTTGTTTTAATGTCCTTATCACCTGGAGATATATTCTGAAGGATATATAGGTAAAAATGACGTTATGTGTGGGACTTATAATGTTCAGCAAATATCTTTACAGGTAGAATAGGTAAATCATCATTTGGGAAAATGTGTTGAACATTATTACAGCCAGGTGATGAGGATATGGATAATTATGTTGGCCTATTAATTTTAAATGGTTAACACTTTCTATGGTTTTTAAAAAGGAAAAGGTGGAAGCTCCTGTTTTCTAGCCACTTTGGTAATATGGAATCCTATACTTAAGTGCTTGTGTGGATTTTCCCCAAGTGTGATAGCGTTGACATTGAGAGTATGGGAACTCTTCAACAAGGGAGGTTACGTGCTGAGCGTTGCCACGTGAAACAGGAAGCATGGGCTATGCTGTGGGCTACAGGTGAAGAACAGCCTCCCACCCAGTAGCTTCTCTGCAGGGCGTCCTGCCTCCCAGGACCTGCCTCTGGGTATCCTCCTGAGAGGCAGAGTAGTACAATAGTTAAGATGTCTGGGGTCAGCTGGATCTAAAGGCCAGCTGTACCACCTTCTAGTCGTGTGGCCTTGGACGTGTTATTTAAGCTCTCTCAACCTCAGTTTCCTCATCTATTAAGTGAGATTAATATGAATACTGTACCTCATGAACTCACTATGGAGATTAAATTTCTTATTGCATGTAAAGTGCTTAGCATAGTATATGGCATATTATATTTTTAAATTATCGATGCTTGTGCTGTTATCATTGTGGTTGCTGCTGCTTCTGTTAAGCATTTTGAGAGCAGAAAAAGCTTTCTGAGGTAGACTGAAGAAAATAATTGGAGGCAGAAGCTAAAAGACGTCGAAGAAAGAAGCACCCACTGTCAACTGGTCCACCTACAGCAACTCATTTGTGAGCTGCTGAAGTCAATTTCCTGCATTGTGACTGCAAAGGAATAAAAGAAGAAAGTGAATTTCTGACCATTTTCTTTCTCTACAGAATGAAGTGGAGCTGGGGGAGCTGCTGCTGTCACTGAATTACCTCCCAAGTGCCGGGAGGCTGAATGTCGACATCATTCGAGCCAAGCAACTTCTGCAGACAGATGTGAGCCAAGGCTCAGGTATAGTGTGATTCTCTCCTTTCCCCAATTCTTTAAGGGAGCATCAATATTTGGAGGGGGGTACCCAACTTTTCTGCGCCCCGGAGATTACTGAGAAGGCTCTGTGAGGGCGGAGAGGATCCAGAGCAGGATGCTCATTCAAGAAGGAAAATAAATGATGGATTATCTCTTAGGAGGTGGTAGGTATCTCTTAGGATGTGGAACGATGTCATCTCAAGAACCCTGTTTGAATTAGGGAGTTAACTATGACCATTGCTGAAATCCAGACGTTCTTTGAACACGTGAAGCCTCAAGGAAGTGACTTGCCTTTCCCAACACTATGCCTGCAGTAGAGGCACCATGCTGCAGGCAGCAGTAGTATGCAATAACTGTGCAAGCGCGGTGAGCACAGCCTGAGGGCTTTTCCCAGCTCATTGCACGAGCACCACAGTCTTTATAAATCCCAGCACTGAAAAGACTGTTGTGTTAAGCACCTATTTTATAGTAAACCACTTCAAGTATCACTTGTAATGAATGCAGCAAATTCTGTACTATCTGTATGTAGCTTCTCCCATGACAGCAAAGGGTATTATTGTGCAAACCACCATGGTCACTGGGATGCTTCAGCTCAGTTGTGGAAATACTGTCTTCTCTAAGGGCAATACCCAAAGTAAACTATATTTGCAAAAGGTGAGAGAAGATGCCGTGTATACGTAAAAGCCACATTCTGTAACAGGGGTTTCAAAGGTTCCATTGGAAAGAATGGTATAAATGCTTGAGAGGTTCAATATAATACAGTGAATAAAGTTCTTGGAGCCAAACTGCCTGGAACCAAATCTCAGTTTGGTTCGGTTTACAGTTTGCAAATGATGTGACCTTGGGGAAGTTACTATATGCCTCAATTTCTGCATCTTAAAAATTGACATAAAAACTATATTTATCTCACTGAATTGCTTAAACAAATATTAAGTCAGATAATGTACATAACTATAAAGTAATATAAAGGTGGTATAAAGGTGAACTCATGCCCTGTGTGTGGGCCATGAGTTCACTCTCATGATAATGAGTTTCCATGGGCAGAAAGTCAGGATGAGCTCTGAGCCTGGTTCTGCTTCCACCAGCTAGATCTTAAGCAAGTCATTTTTCATCTTGAATCCTCAGTCTTCTTATCTACAAAATTAACTTGTTACCTGAAACATGGGAGGAGTTCAATAAAGATTAGGTAACCGGGGGAAGAGAGAAAGAGATGAGCAAACAAGAAGATGGATAGGAAAGTGATCATAGGTAATAGAATAGATGGATAGATGGGAAACTAAATAAAGGAGACAAAAAAAAGACAAAAGACAAAACAAAAAAAAAGACTAAAAAATAAATAAATGAGCAAGAGGGAAGATACCTGGACTGATGAATGGGGTGAAGGGGTGAATGGGTGAGTAGATTAGTGGGTCAGTGGATCCATTGATGGAAAAACAGATGAAAAGGTGGCTAGATGGTTGGGCTGTCAGATAGAAGGGAACTTGGATGGATAGATAGATAGATAGATAGATAGATAGATAGATAGATAGATAGATAGAATGAATGAATGAATAGACAGAAGGATGGTGAAGTGACAATAAAGGTGACCTGACAGACAGGCAGGAAGATGGATAGATGGATAGATGGATGAATAGATGAATAGGTGGATAAATGGATGATGGAATAATGTATGAATGGAAGGGTGGATGGGTGGATTGTGTCACAATCTCCAATATCCTGTGATGCCATGTCCTATTCTCAGACCCATTTGTGAAAATCCAGCTGGTGCATGGTCTTAAGCTTGTGAAAACCAAGAAGACATCCTTCTTAAGAGGCACAATCGACCCTTTCTACAATGAATCCTTCAGCTTCAAAGTTCCCCAAGAAGAACTGGAAAACGCCAGCCTAGTATTCACAGGTGAGTAGCATCCTAGACCCTGGTGAACCCCAGGTGAGGCATTTCACCTTACTGTCCTGGGGGCAGAAGGCATCTAAAGAGAGTTATGTTGAAGAACTTGATATCTGATGATCAGCTACCTGGGTTTGAATTCACTTACCATCTATGAATTTGGGCAAGACTCATAGATCCATAGAACAATCCAGTTCTGGAACTAGATTTCCTGAATCTGCCACATAATAACTGATTTTTGTGGCAAATTCTTAATGCCTCTGAGCCTATATTTCCTCATTCATAAATGTACTGTATAAAGGTATGCTGTGAAGAGTTAAATAACTTACAACTATGTAAATACCTGGTACATAATAAGTACTCATTGTATATTAGCTGAGATGATGATACTGATGATGATGGTGGTGATGATTCACGTTGCTTAAGTAGAGGTGTAATGTACTATTGTCTGGTAGAATTTAGTCTATTTTTCCAGAGTGTAATTTAATCTATTGTTTCCAGGGTGTATTAGTTATCCATTGTTGCATAATAAATCACCCTAAAATGTAGCAGGTTCAATCAGCATGGATTTATTATCTCACAGCCCCCGTGGCTCAGGGATGCAGGCGTAGCTTGCCTGGTTCTGGCTGAGTTTCTCAGGCAAGACTGCGCTCAGTCTGAAGGCCCAGCCAAGGAAGATCTGTTTTCAGATTCTGTCACACAGCTGTTTAGCATCTAGTTCCCTGCGGCTGTGGGACTGAGGGCCTGGTTCCTTCCTGGTTGTTGGCCAGTAACCTCCATTCCCACATAGACTTCTCCAGAGGGCAACTCACAACATAAGCAGATGGCTCCCATCACAGTGGTTAAGGGATCAAGAGAGGGCAAGAAAGAGTCATTTTTGCCCTGCTGGATTCATTAGAGCAGCTGAGTAGGTTCCACCCACACTCAGGAGGAAGGGATATCTTTAGGGCGTGAATAGAGAATGGTGGGGATCAGTGGGAGCCACTTTAGAAACTGCACACAGTGGCGTTATAGTTAGCAGAAGTAATGGTTATGATTTCCAGTGTCCCGATCACCATAGATACTTCCCTGTCTCATTGCTAAGATTCACCATAACCCACACTATCAAGTTAGTGTCACCATCCTCCAGTTACAGGGCTAGGGACTGAGGCTTGGAGCCCAGCAGCCTCTCTGAGGTCTCAGGCTAGGAGAGTCACGTTCTGGTCTGGCCACTTCCAAGGCTGAGGGTCTGCATTTCCTCAAGCATCAAGGAGTCCTAGCATTGGGGGTTCAACATCACCCTTGAGGAGTTCAGCTGAAAACTCCTCTGTTTAGAGGCTCCAGGTCTCCCATGAGCTGAAAAACCCTCGCACACAAGCCTTCTCTGCATGAGCTCCTTGTTTTTACTGCCATGATTGCGCATGTCCCTCCATGGAGACCCCCCAAGGCACATTGGTCCTAGACTGCCTCAGGCCTGTCACCTGGAGAGTCTGCATCCCGTCAAGGAATGCCTGCCCTGATGCAGCCTGTGACAGCTGTCGTCCAGATGGAGTTACAGGCAGACAAGGGCTGCACGCTCCAGAGTTCAGGCCCAGACAGAAGGCACAGACTTCTGTTGAATCCTTCAGTGGCAAGTAGTGGGAATGTTACCACACCAAGACAGATCAAGCACAAAACATTTACTTGTAAGTCCCTCCTGGGACTAAACGACTTCCTGTTGTATGCTTAGATGAGGAGGGGACCTCGGAGGGCACGTAGAGCCCAGATGGAGAGTCCTAACATATTCATACTTTACACAAAATTCTATGGCAAAAGCATCACGTGCTTGTTGTAGTGAGTGACGCGGCAGAAAGGTGTATAAGGACGGAAGATCAGAAGAGCAGAGGAGTGAGGTGCATGGGCTGGCTTTGCCAGCTACCCAACTTGGTGGCCTTGGGCAAGATCTGTGTGTAAGGTTTTCTCATTGGTGACACAAGAACAACAAAATAATTGTGGGTTCAATGAGATCACCACACATACGGTGCTGAGCGCCGTGCCTGGCTCAGAGTAAGCAGTCTCACAGCTGTTACTGGATGGAAGCTTTACTCCCTTCTTCATCCTGCTCCCAGTTCCTGGTCCCTGAAGGCACCACCTATAGCATGCTGGTGTGCATCATCCATACCATTCCTGGGGCACTGAGACATTATCTACAGGTACAGGGCTACAGGTCTTTCAAAAAGTCATTCATGAGTTGAGCAAGTACGTATTAAACACCTTCTCTGTGCCAGGCGCAGTTTCCAAGTGCTAGGAGCAACACACAGAACCAGACAGACAGTATCCCTGACCTCAGCGGGTGACGGGACCATTCTGGGGATGTCACGCTGACTCTTGCCGCTGTTTAATTAACAGTGACTGTGTCCCAGCCCTCCAGACCGATACAGCACAAGACAAGTGGATTTCATTCTTTATTTTTAATCCCTCTTCAATACTGTTGCCTGTGTACTGTGACAAAACAGAGAGGATTCCTTGTGGGGGTAAGCTGCTGTCTATACTTGGTGAATTAAAATTTGCTGCAACAAGAAGCGAACAATAAATCTGGATCCAATATCTATGAAATAGAAAGGGAAACATCATTAACTGTTCTTAAGTGTTGTTTCCCTTTACCCAAATATCCTAAAGGAGACCATAAACTCCCAAATACATATCCTGGAATAAATGTATTAGAGTGATATTTGATAGCAAAGGTCAAAAGTTTTGGAAATCTCATTCTTTACCCTTAGTACAAATACTAGAAATTTAGCCATAGGAAACAATCAAGGGTGTGGACAAAGATTTAGGTACAAAGATGAATAAAGTAGTGTTGTTTTGTAATATGGAAAATGGCAATCTATTCATTTACATGCTCAGCAACAGGAGACTGGTTGAGTAAAATCCAGTACATCCATTCAGTATATTAATCATTTATAGGTGGTTAAATGGGGAAAAATGTTTGTAATACATAATTGAATAAAAATACAATATGGCCATATTAAAAATATTAAATGAAAAATTCCAGAAATAAACAGAGCACATTCATATAACTTTTACAATAGTACACTCTTATAACTGTTCTATTTTATTATTGGTTATTGTTGTTAACCTCTTACTATGCCTGATTTATAAACTTAGCCTTGTCGTATGTGTGTACATTGGAAAAAAAATGTACATAGGGTTGGTGTTATCTCCAGTTTCAAGCATCCACCAGCGGTCTTTGGGAGTATCCCTGCAAATAAGGGGGACTACTGTGTATATAGCTTTAAACATACCTTTAAAGTGCCCCAAGTATTTCTAATGGTCAGTTGGGGTTCAGAGCCACAGCTGTGAGTGAGAATCTCAGCAGACTGGCATTTAAAGTGAAGGATGCTGGCTGGAATAATAAAGAAATGAGGCTGAGCTGGTCTAAATCTAGGCAAAGCTGCGATTCTCCTGAATGCACATCCCTAAGGTTCCAAGTTGCTTTACTTGTCAGCAGAGGGAAAGAGCTGTCACCTCCAGCCTAAGGATCTTCTGAAACACAGCCCATTCTTATGTTTCCAAACACTACCCAACAAAAGTCAGGTTGATCTGCTGTTTAAGCATTTGTAAGAATCCCTGGGAAAAGCCTGTAATTAGCTGCAGGGACAGGCTTTCTAAACAGTTCCCTTTCTGTGTGGGAGGAGGACTCTTCTGCAGTTTCCAATCAGATGACTTCTGTAGCTGAAGTCTAAAAAACAGAAGAGAGGAAAATTGCTTTTTAGTTCCTGAGATAGCCACACGCAGTCCAGAGGCCTTCTGGGAAATTCAGAAAGGTTTACTGAAAGTAAAGTGTGGTTGGCCACTGAGGTGCTTGGCCATTATTGGAAGTAAGAAAACAGAAAAAGAAGAAAAGAGGGGCGTGGGAGAGGGAGGGAGGGCAGGCGACTCAATAGCAGTTCTTCAAAAAATTGGAAATAGAAGTGCTATGTAATCAAGCAACTCCATTTGTACGTATACACCGAAAAGTAATTAAAAGCAGCTTTTTATTCACTAGTGTTTATAGCAGCATTATTCACGATAGGTAAAATATGGAAACAAACCAAGTGTCCACCGATGGATGAATGGAAACGAATGGATCTAGTGTATTCCACATACAAAGAAATAATAATCAACCGTAATGAGCAGGAAATTGTGACACCTTCTACAACATGGGTGAACCCTGAAGACGTGCTAAGTGAAATGAGCCAGTTGGAAAGGATGAACGTTGAATGATTCCATTTCTGTGGGTGCCTAGAGCAGTTACAATCAGAGAGGGTAGAGTGGAGGCCCTCGGGCTGCAAGTAGGGTGCTTAGAGACTCACAGTTTCATGGGCACTGAGTTTCAAAAGAAAATCCAAAAACTTCTGGGGGTAGATAGTGCTTTTGGTTGCATAAAAGCGTGAACATACTTAACACCACTGAATTGTACACCTGAAAGTAGTTAAAGTGGTACATTTCGTATGTATTTTACCACTATTAAAGAAGAAAGGAGAAGAAAGGAAATGAATTTGAGCTGCTGGGAACTGAAAGAATTCAAAGGAGTACCCGGATGCTGAGCAGGGCGCTGGCGGCGGCTGTTCTCCAGGAGAGAAGGTGCGGCTTCTTCACTGCTGCCGCCAGGGAGGAGGGTGTGACAGTCAGGGGCCGACCGGGCTCGCGTTCGCCTTTGCTCGCACTTTGCTTGGCCTGTCTTTGCCTCAGCTTCCTCATCTGTGAAATTGGTGTACAGTGTCTACTTCAGCAGGTGTTGTAAAGTCCAGACGAGTTAATGTGGGTAAAGGCTTAGAACAGCATTTGGCTCCAAGTACATGCTTTGAGTAGTAGCCATTATTGTTACTCAAAGAACAAATAATTCCTTGTGCAGCCAGATGCCACCCTGTAGCTTGTCTAAAAGAAGGCCAGTTACCTTCCTGTCCCCTTTCCTTCCCAGTGTTAGCAGAGATGCTCTGTCTTTATGAGGATGAAATTTGGGGGGAAATCCCTGTGTTACAAAGGACCAGATGTCATGTCATTTGCTCTCAGCCCTCTGCCTCCCTCAGTTTCCTCTAAGTGCCTGGCCTTCTGAAAGGCACTCAACACTCTTACTTCTGTGGCAAACTTAGTCAAAAGACACTTGATTCGGGACTGTCCCTGGGACCTAGGGTTAAGGCAGGGGCATTGCTACCTGCAGGACCCTGTTACAAGATTCATCTCCCTGGCCAGGAGTTGAGTAGGTGTTGGTCCTACAAATCATTATTTTTTGTGATCCTACTATGTACTTGGCTAGATGCTGGGTATTCAAAAGAGAGCCAGGCTGGGCATGGTGCTGCATGCCTACAATCCCAGTACTCTGGGAGGCTGAGGAGGAAGGGAACACATCAGAGCCCACCTTGAGCCACTTAACAACTTGGCGAGACCCCGTCCCAAAATAAAAATTGAAAAAATGGACTGAGGATGCAGCATATTAGGAAGGCCATGAGTTCGAGTCCCCCATACCATAAAAAGAGAAAAAGAACAGACATTCATGGTCCATGTTCTCATGGTGCTTAATTCTGGTAAGGAGACAGACAGATGCAAATCAGTTGCTACTCTAGTAACAGTCGAACCATGAGTTGGTCTAAGAGTTGTGGAGAAGAGACACAGACAATGTGCAGAGTGTCTGACCTGGACTGGGCCTGAGAAGAGGTGACACATAAGTTGGGAACTAAAGGACGAGGAAGTATTAACCAGCAGAGGAGTCCTGCCTAACATTCAAGTCCCTAAAACTGTATATATTAGTACCGCTTGGGGCTGCTATAGTTCACCTGTATCCCCTAAATGTTCATGTGTTACAAACTTAATCCCCAAGTTCATGTATTAATGGTTGGAAGTGGGACCTATGGGAGTCAGTTCAAATTAGATGAGGCCATAAGGCTGGGGCCTCTGTGTTGGCATTAATGGCTTTATAAGAAAAGGACCAGAGATGCAAGCTAGTACATATGCGTGCTGTACACCACCGTGGGATACCCTGTGCCGTGTTGTGTTGCAGCAAGAAGGCCCTCGCCACGCTCTTAGACTTTTCACCTCCAGTACCCTGAGCAAAACAAACATGTATTCTTGAATGCCCCAGCCTTGGGTATTCTATCATAGCATCAAAAGGTGGGGAGCAGCTAAGGCAAGGATTTTAAAAAAGTAAAGTCTTGATGCCTGGTTCCCAGCCCATGGTATTTAAAACAACAGGACATCTGCTTTTTTTGTTTTGCTTTTGGGCCGTCTGTATTTTTCAAAGCTCTCAGGAGGCGCCCTTGCACAGGCTGGATTGCCAGCCTTGGCCCAGACTGTTCTGCCTCGCTCCCCACCTTCTGTCTGTTTGGAGGCCTCCCAGGCCCCACTGTGAGAGTGAATTCCAAGGCACCTGGTCTATTTTCCATAATTGCTCGGCTTTCTGCAGCTGCAGCATCAAGTTGGTTAATTGAATCTTCTGGGGCAATGAGATGCGTGGGAAGGCGCGGCAGGACTGGATGGGAGATGAGATCTGGAGGGCGGTGCTGTGCCCTCATGCCTGGAAAGACCCCAGAGCAGCAGTGGCCATGCTTGAGAAGGGTAAGGGTTTGGGAAGTGGGACAGTGGGAAGCTGAGGGCATCTAGCAGAGGAGAGAGGATGAAGCTAGTCCAAGAGGAGCACAGCCAGAGCCCTTCTGAGACGAGGAGGTGCTCCGGGCTTGTTCTGGGCACAGATGTTCCCCAAAGCCCTGGCCTGCTCAGCCCACCCTTCCTGTCTGCAGCCCCTGTCTCTGCCCTTCTGGCGAGCACAGTGGGCACCAACCCCTGCTGTGTCTCCCAGAGAGAGGACTCTAGGTTATACGGGGTGTAGACTGGAGTGGGCTACAGTTTGATTCACGTGTCACTTTTGCTGCCAAGCAAGCACGTGACATAGGGCAATGTCCTTTTTTAAACCGTAGGCCCCTCCTCTGGTAAGAGCTTCTGATCTCAATACTTTCTATGGTAAGCCTTAGTCTACACCATGTGCATAGTTAGTGTTCAGTAAATACCAGATACCTGCTGCTGCTGCTGCTGCTGTTGGTGTTGCTGGTGGTAGACAGACCCTGGAATTATGCAGTCTTGGGTTTGAATCTTGGCCTCACCACCATCCAGCTATGTGACCTTGAACAAGTGACTCCATATCTCTGAGTTCCAGCTTCCTTTTGTGGAAAATGTAGCAAATCGTTCCCTTTATGGGAATTAAAGGCAAATCAGCCTGTCGACCCATTCAGCCCAGAAGTGGCCACTTGAAAAATCCTGTCTGTTGTTTTAATCATCACAGTGTGTGAGTTGAAATGCTGGCACTTTGGAGGTAACAGCTCAGCCCAGCTGCCTACAATTGTCTCTCCAGTATCTCCAGCACCTAATCACCATCACCCCAAAGCTGCCAGCTGGTAGTGTCCAGGAGCCAAGGACTGACACTATATCTGTGCCAGCCCCGCCGTAGAGCCAGACCGATTTGTACTCCCTGCAGTGCCCTGAGATTGGAAGCATGGGAGATGGGTCAGAGCAAGAGCTGGTGAGGGCAGCGAGTCAACTCCACGCTCAGATCTGGTGGTAGAAAGTGAGTGGCAGAGTGGGGAGGCCAAAGCCCCCACCAACTAGCCAGAAGACCATGTGAATGTGGCCCTGGAACCAGAGTGTGGGGACAGTTACTAAGGGGAGGCGCTTAAGAAGGAACCCCATAAACCTATGTGTGAACTCCCGAGTTTTTCTCCAAGGTGCACACAAGTGGATGTCATCCCAAATGGTATAACAAAGGTTTTGACAACTGACCTGCAGGATAGATCCTCACCTGTGTCCTGAGCTGGTTTCTCTGCCCACTAGGGGACAGACTGAAAAACACTGCAAAGGCATTGAAAACTGAACTGACATCGGTGTAACAGAATACAAGGTGTAGACTGTGGTCTGGACCTAACCTCATCAATTGCTTTAAAAAAATCAACATACTCAATAGGACCTGAGACCCTGAGTCTCAGAGTATAATATTCAAAGTGTCCAGGATACAATCCAAAGCGACTCAATTTTTGAGGACTCAGGAAAATCTGACAGATTCTTAGAGAAAATATGATTGACAGATGCCAACCAGAAGAGTGCCCAGATGATGGAATTATCAAAAACTTTAAAGTAGCAATGGTAACCATACTCCAGGAAGTAAAAGTGAACCCTCTTGAGAAGAATGATAAGGTAGAAAATGTCAGCAGATCAACAAACAGGTGGAATTTTTAAAAAAATGGATGTTTTAGAATTGGAGAAGTCCAGTCAATAATTGAAAAAAGGGGGGCTGGAGATTTAGCTCAGTGATTAGAGTGCTTGCCTTGCAAGCACAAGGCCCCAAGTTCGATCCCCGGCACCACAAAAAAAAAATTGAAAAAAAAAATTGAAAAAAAAAATTCCCTGCACAGGCTTAATAGCAAAATGTAGATGACAGGAAAGAGTGAGCCAGAAGATAGATCAAGAGAAATCATACAGTGTAGACAACAGAGAGTGAAAAGATCAGGGGGAAAGAGGAACCCAGGAGGAAAAGATCTGTGAAGGAGATCTTTTGTCTCATCTTTGTGTCATGTGAATTCAGAAGGACAGAACAGTGGGAAGCATTGATGTGGGGGTGGGCAGCTTACCCTAGAAGACCCCTAACTTTATCACCTGGTTGCTGAGTCCCCCCACCCAACCACCTGCCACTGCTCTTCCCTTTCCACAAAGCAGGAGTAGCTCATGAGGGACTATATGGCACTGTGGCCAAGGACATCCAGACCTAGCTTCTGTGCATCTATGAGCAACATGCTTTATGTCTCTGAGCCTCTGTTTCCTTGTCTGAGCAGTGGGGACACTTACTTTACCATGAACCTTCCTGTGCATTCATAATCTCATTAAATCCTTCAACAATCAATAAACAGTGATCTATTCTTACGGCCATTTTTCAGTAGAGAAACTGAGGCTCAGAGAGGGGAAATGCGGTGAGTTTAACCAACTGCACAGTTTGGAAGAACAGTGCCCACAAGCCACCCTCACTCTAGATGCTAACCACAAGTCTAAGTTCAGGGGAGGTCCTCAGGACCCCTTCACACTAGCTGGCTACACGTTCAGGATCCCCAGGGAGCTGAGGATGTATCCAGCCATGTGCAGCCCTGCAGAGGCTGGCTGCTAACAGAACCATCTCCAGTTCAGCAGGCACGGCCAGCCCAGGGGGAGGCTGGTGTAGGGAATAAAGTCAGAAACCAGGAGTCCCTTTCCAGACATCTCTCCATCCATCCCCTTGTCTTGATGTCACCAACCCAGAGCTGCTGGGCAGCAGCAGAAAGCTTCACCTTTTGGAAACCAGGGCCAGGTGGTTGAGTGTGGCTCAGGGGAAGAGTGCTTGTCTAGCATTCGTGAGGCCTTGATGCTAAACAGGAGAAAATGAAAACCAGGAGAAAATGAAAATACAGAGCTCAGACTGTAGCGTCACCTGTCTGCCAACATTTCCAGGAAGCCTTCGGCTGTAATGAAAAGGGCTTTGGCTTAGAAATCAGAGGCCAGACACGCAGAGCTTAGCTGCTGTATTATTTTGAGCAGAACCTTTGCATCCCTTCAGCCCTCTATTTTCCATCTATCAGATGCAAATAAAGTCTGTCTCAGGGGATGTTCGTGCAGTATTGACCATAATAATAGCAAATACATATATAGAGCTTCCTACGTGCCAGGCCCTGCTCCAAGTTTTTCACACGAATTAATTCATTTCATCATCCTAGCAACACAAGGACAAAGGAATCATTATTATTACCATTTTGCGGATGAGGAAACTGGGCAATGATAGGGAAAGTATCCAAACTTATCTGAGGTCTTGGAGCCAGAATTCAAACTCAGGTTATACGGTCTCAAATGTGTATCTAGCCCCTACTCTGTTGAGGTGCTGCCTTAGCCCTGACGAAAGGGCAGTCCCTTTCGTGGTACTGGCATTCAAGTTGGGGTGTACCCAAATGACCCAAAGTCAGTATCCCATAAGGACACCTGTGTACCCGTGTTTATTGTGGCACAGTACATAATGGCCAGGATACAGAACCAGCCTGAGTACTCATCAGCAGATGAGTGGATAAAGAAAGTGTGGCGTCTGCTATACACAGAGTAGGATTCAGCCATAAAGAACTGGAAATTTTTGCCATTTGGAGAAAAATGGGTAGACTAGCAGATCACCATGTTGAACAAAATTAGCTAGGCTGAGAAAGACAAATATCACTTGTTTTTCCTAATATGTGGAATCTAAAAAAGATGACAAGAAAATAGAAGGGACACTATTAGACATGAGGAAAGGAATAAGGAGGAGGAAGAGGAGGTGTAAGGGTGAGTAATGGGGGTTTAAATATGATAAAAATATACACATTGAAACCCCCCAAAAATAGGTGAAACCAGGGGGACATCAGGTCAAGGGGGCTAATGGGGGGAAATGAATAAAGTATGTTATGTGCATGTACAAATTTGCCAGACTGAAATCTATTAATCTGTATCACCAATGTGCACTATTAAAAATGTAGGGAAAAGAAAAATAGATTAAAAAAAGAAAAAATTCAAAATGATAAACACCTAAATAATGATAGAGTGAGACATCAGAGAGAGCCTGGAGGATAACTTTAAATTGGGTAATATAAGCTTAAAAAAAGAGCCACTTGTGCAAAAAAGAGGGAGAGGAACATTCTAGGAAGAGGAAATGGCAAGGCAAAGGCCCTGGGGCAGGAATATGAGCTTGTTTTGTTCAGAGGCCAGAGTACCCGGAGTATAGTTAATGAAGGGAGGGAATTGTGCAATGAGGTCAGAGCAGTCAGTCAGGTGAGGAGTGTAGTGAGATGGTAAGTATTTGTTGGACACCTACTGTGTGCCCACGGCCATTAAGCACTGAGGAACAGATGTGACTCCTGGCTCCTGGATGAGATGACATGCACGCAAGGACTTAGCACATAGCAGATGCTGTGTGGGTGTGATTTTCTCTCTTTTCCAGTTTGTAAGTTGATGTGAAAACTACTTCTCTGGGCTTCTGCCTCCCCCAGCCCCGGCATTTGAGCAGCACAAAATGTGGTTGCTTCTAATGGAAATGATTGTCAGACAGCTTTAGGTGAGGGCATTATTTACCAGGCAAAACAAAGCAGACGGGTGGGTGAAGGATAAGGGTGGCTGATGAGCCAGAGAGTCTGGCTGTCCTGTCCTCATGAGCAGGTGCCCCACACTGGCCAGTCAGGTTTTGGCACCTAACTGCTGGTCACCTCTGTAGTACAGAACAGGCTCAGGGGTCAGGACAGTGTCCAAGGACCTGGCTGCCAAAGTTCTCGTTAGGTGTCTGCTGTCGGACTTTATTCTGCTGGACGTACGGGGGCTGGAGAAGCAGAGGACAGGCAGCCGTGATGTCGGTGGGTAGGATCTTCTCTCCTCCTTGTTCAAGGGCGGCCTTGGCCTCTTGGTGTCTTCGGGAAGGAGAGGCCAGGACGCTTAACCTATGACTGAAGAGCCTTGTGCTAAAGTGAGAACCCTTGGCCTTATTACAAAAAGTGTCCCTAAAGTATAGTGAGTCCCTAAGTCACTTGAGGATGAGGGTAAATCTTACTTTTTCAAGTGATTTAGTGTGGCTTGAACAAGAAGGAAGAAGAAGAGTTGGGAAGGGCTCCTAACTGCAGGGCAAGAATTCAGTGGCTTTGTCTCACCAGTAATAGCCCACCCTTATTAAAAGCTTAATATCCTTCACACTCTGTCCCAAGCACCATATACTCCCTGTCTGAGTTGATCTTTGCAACAACCAAATAATGTAGGTTTTTTCTTTATCCCATTTTACATAGGAGGAAATAAGCTCAGAGAACTCAACTTGCTACAAAGTTAAAAGTCATTGCATAAGTTTAGGTAAGACTAGCTACTGTAACAGGCCAGCTTTCCCGATTTTGACACAACAGAAGCTTTTTCCCTGCTTGCACATGTCCCTTGTGGGTTCTGTCCTGAGTGATCTGTGTGGCAGTTCGGCGACCCAGGATCCTTCCAGTCTGTGGCTCTGGCATCTTATCAGACTTGAGAGGGTTCTGCCTCCAGCTGGTGGATGGCTCAGGGCGAGAGAAGGGTAGAGACAGGCAGAGCTTTGAGGGTTGTGTGGAAGACTCTGTGGAAAAGGCCCGGAAGTAAGGTGGGAGCTGGGAGATGTAGTTCAGCTGTGTGTCCAGGGAGAACAGTGGACATGCTTTGGGGACTACCCAGCCATCTCTGCTACGTGCACTGAAGCAGGCAAAGAACGCGGCCAGTCTGTGCCCTGAACAAGCTTGCCTGGCTGCCTCCCCGGGCACCTTTCGCTTCCAAGTTCACAATCAGGTTCAACAGTGGGGAAATCTCATTCCACCGATTTCCAGGTTGGCAATAGTCTAGAATACCTTTGGGCTGGCAAGCCCTGCACACCTGCTGATTGATGAAAGCAGTTCTTAGCTCGGGGTGATTTAGCTGACCAGGGGATATTCGGTGATGTCTGGAGACATTTTTATTTGTCAAAACTGAGGGGACCCTACTGGCATCTGGTGGGTAGAGGCTGGGGGTGCTGCTAACACCCTGCAGTACACAAGCAGCCCTCAGAACAGAACGAACTGGCTGCGGATGCCCGGGGTGCTGAGGCCTGGAAACCCTGGGCTTAGAGCCGTGGGCTCCTGTAGTTTCCTGATGTGGAGGATCAGCTACCCTTCCCACCTGCTGGAGGAAGCTTGTGTCCTCTCGGTGGCGGTGGCGTTGTCGCCTCTCTGAGTTCCCAGCTGTTTCTCTTGATCGGCCTGAGTGTGAAGGATTTGAGCAGAGCGTGCTGAGTGCTCCTCTATGAGATTTTTCCTCCGGCCCCCAGCCCCGCCCATGGAGACTTGTCGGAGCTGAGGCTCTCCCTCTGCAGACTGCAGACGTGCCCAGTCCCTGCTGACTCTGTGGCCCAGGCGGGTGCAGTGAGGCTGGGGGGAGGGGGTGCTTAGAAAGCCAAGGGGTGTTCTCTTAAATCAAGCCTCTGCTCCTCCCCCAGTTTATGGCTTATGGGTGTGTGTCCCATGCGGGAAGTGACATGGAGGGGCTGCAGGGGAAAAGGTACTGATAACTTTTTAATATTGCTATTATAAAAGGCATGTATACATACCATACATGTGTATATGTACATATGAAGATATATCCAGATATACATATTTAGATTTTTGTATATATTATTATATATAAATATATTAGTAACCAATATATTAATAAACATTAATGGGTTGACATTAATGAATAATTGTATGAACAGTATTCACATAAAATTAAGTATCATTTATATATTATAAATACTGGGGTTGGGGATTTAGGTCAAGTGGTAGAGTGCTTGCCTAGCAAGCTCAGGGTCCTGAGTTCAATCCCAGCACCCCCGCCACAAAAAATGCTGTGTACACATATATATGTATAACCACAAAAGGAGAGGAGTGGAATAAAAAATAAAAGTCCCTAATTTTCTCTACTCAAGGGTAACCATTTATAACAATTTATTGTAGCCTCTTTCCAGAGTGTATGTACTCAAACGTATGTGCTTGTGTTTGTATGGAGCTCCATCTTTTCTTAACATCCAGAATATACATGTACATACATACATACACACACTTATTCCTATAACTCACTCTTTTCACTTACTACATCTTGGACTTTTTTCTGTATTAACATGTACTTGTTCATTTATAAGTACCTTGATGAGCCAGGTCCTATGGATATAACAGTGAAAAAACTGGACAGCAAGGCTAGTTGCATCAGGTAATACTTGAGTGAATGTAGGAAGACAGGCCACAAACAAGACAGAGAACTGACTTACACAGTTTAGAGATGATGTTAAATGCTAAGGAGAAAACAAAATCAGGGGAAGTGACCCTGAGGGATGGGAAAAGGGTAACAGTTTTTAAAGGATGGCCAGGGAAGCCTAATGGAGAAGGAGTTAATTCTGGGGTGTGTGTGTGTGTGTGTGTGTGTGTGTGTGTGTGTGTGTGTGTTTGGAAACATTGTTGGAAGAACATCCTTGTACACAGCTCTTTGCTGGCATGTCCAAATGTTCTGTGAACTAAGATGCTGGCAGTGGGATGTCTGTGTTAAGGCATATGTTTGTCAATTTTGATAGCCATTGTCAAGATTTTCAATACTCCTCAACATTTTTTTTACCCCTTTGTGTCTCTTTGAAGCCTGAATCTTCACCAAATGAACAAATCCAGGTAACCAGCGCTGAGATGAAAAAACAGGTCATTTCTACCCCTTCCCCAGGATGGCCACTATCCTGGCTTTTCTCACTGTACATTCATTTTGCCTCTTTCTGACCTTTCTGTAAATGGAGTCCTACTACTTCTTTTGTCCAACAGTATTTTTGCGAATTTATTCATATCACTCTGTGTAGTTGTAGATTTTTCCATTCACGTTTTTGTGATGATATTTTAGTATATGACTATACCACAGTGTATGTGTCCAATTTTAAAAGTACAGTGATTTCAGCCAGGCATGGTGGCAGACACCTGTAATCCTAGTACTTGGGAGGCTCAGGCACAAGTTTGAGGCCAGCCTGGCCTACATAGCAAGACGCTTCTCAAAAAACCAAACTAAAACAAAAGTAGAGTAACTATCATTTCCTTCAAAGCATAATTAGGGATGCCGCAGGCACCAAAAGGCGAGGTCAAGAGTCAGGACTTATGAGAGGTCATCAGGACCCAAATGCAAACCCCAGCATGACCACCATACGTGGGCTGGGCCCATCTGAGCCTGTACTTGTTGCGAGGCTTTGATGCCTTGTCTTCTCCTAGGGTTCAAGACAAATGCCCCAGTGACCCACATTATAGGTTAAGGGATTGACTCCATCTGAATGTAGGAGCAGTTAAACAGGACAAGTGTTGGCTAGAAAGCAGGAAGCTCGAATTCGTCCCCTTAACTCCTGTTCTCTTGAAGGGCGTGGCCTGGCCACTGCAAGCCTGCGGTGTGTGAACCTGAAGTCAAGGGCCAGCACTTTGTGCCTGTCCAGCTACCACTTTATAGGGTGAGTGTGAGCAGGGAAGCCTCGTGTGTCTTGCCTAAGCTTCTGTGGTCACTTTTGAACAGTTCTGCTCTTTGTACTTACACCCCAAGCCTCACCTGGAAAATGGAAGAATATCTAAGCCCTCCTAGATTTCGTCGGGGTGGAATGAGATCTTGCATTCTCAGGCCTGCAGGGCCTCTGAGCATTGGCTTCTGTCCTTTAAATCATGTCACTGTCACTCAGAACAAGTCTGAGAATGCTCTTTTGACATTACCTCCAGCCTGCAGTACATTGAAAGAAAACAAATAACTATGGCAGAATTCTTCACCATTGAAGTGAGATGTGTTTTGTACCAGCTTGGGTCATGGAAGGTGAAATGATTGTATAGCTCGAACTCAACAGCGCCTTTTTGAAAAATTAAAAATGAGGTCTCTCTAAAGAAATGAGACTGATTTCTTTGAGTGTTTGATTCTCGTCCCCAAGTTAATGTTATGCGAGGATACTTAGCTTATGACCAGTGGGTCCGAAATCTGCCTATACTTTTTAGAAGTACGGATGCCTGCGAGCCACCTCCAGAGAGTTGACAGTTGACCATGGCTGTCTCTTTCCCCATCATAATGCCTTTAAAAGCTCCCCAGTAAGTATAATGTGCAACTGGGTTGAGAGTCAGTGCCAGACGTTTGCTAAGCAGATTATCAGGTCCCCTCCCCAGAATACCTGAGTAGGGCTGGGTGGGCCTGGGAATTTGCATGTTGAACAGGTTCCCAGTGATGCTGGTGCTGCTGGTCTGGGGACCACATCTTAAGAACCTCCACTGTAGCAAACTGCAGCCCGTGGGCCAAATCGGGCCCACTCCCTGCTTTGTAAATAAAGCTTTATTAGAACCCAGCCATGCACATTTGTGGATGTACTGTCTTGGCTGCTTTGCTTACAGTAGCAATGTTGAGTACTTACAAGGGAGACCTGAGATGGCCCTCAAAGCCTGGCCCTTTATGGAAGAGGTGTGCCTTAAAGTCACACCTGTCAGTCCTTTTAACCCTTTAAGCACTGCCTCCCAGGGGAGGATTGGGAACACTGAGCATACACGAAGATGCCTTCTGCTGGGTAGGATGAAGCTGTTGGAAGTTCCCCTACCCTCCTCTTCTCTTTGGGACCATTCTGCCCATTGCAGGCAGCATTCTTATGACTCCCGCAGTGAGCTATTGGTCAGGGTCCAGCCTGTAGTGACGAGACCCCCACAATTTCGTCGGAGAGGCTTAATCTAGGGAGACCAAATAGCAGGGTCAGGCCCGTCTCCACAGCCCAGCTGGACCACCAGTCCAGCTGAGGTTTTGATTCTGCACCAACCCAGACTTCGTATTCAAAAGATACCTGGCAAAAGTCCTCTGCCCCTAAGCCACTGCACGGGATCTTTCAGGGCTAAAGCTGGGTACGAGAGGGAAGATGTGGTTCAGTATCCTCTCAGGCTTCCTCAGCTGTTTCGCATCCAGCTTGGAAGGCAAGTTGCAGTGAGCATCTCCCCTGAAGCCACGCCAGCGTCTCTGAAACAAATGTGCAAAGACTATCCTCACTCAGATAGATACGTTTTGGTGGTTCATGTAACAACAAGCACATTGCTTTATAGTCACAACTTTAAACGCTTCCTCCGAGGTGGTGTGATTCACACCCAGATCTGAAACTGATTCTTCAGCCCATATGTTGTCTTAATAAACGCAGGCTCCACATGGCCCAGTCTCCAGGCAGGTGTGAAGAAGTGGTCCAGAGGCCCCAAAGGAGTTTTAAAAGAAATTTTAATCTTGACTTGCTTCTCTGAAGAAAGGAGAGAGAGAGAGAGATCTAATTCATAAGCCATGTCCACTTCGCAATGGCTCCTGAGCCACTTCTCGATGAAAATGCCTACCTCTGTGCCCCAGCTTTCTCTCCCCTGGTTTACTCTGGAATTTCTTCTGTGCTGAGTGCCCAAATGCTTTCTAGCTCAATTGAAGTGACTTTCCTCGCACTCCCACCCCAAACCTCCCAGCTAGCTCCTTTCCCCTTAGATCTGCATAGCACCTGCACCCGCGCCCCGCCCCGGCAGCTTTCCTTTGGTGGGTGACGTGAGGGAGATCTGGTAGTAACAAAAAGAAATCTCATCCTTCATGCTCTTCCTTTACTGGTGGGTTTTCCACCTTCGCACTTGTTGACATTTTATTCTGGGTAATTAGTGTGGGGGACTGTCCTGTGCTTTGTAGTATACTGAGCTCCATCCATGCCTGTACCCCTAGAGGGCAGCAGCACCCCCCCAATAAAAAATGTAATTAGACATTGGTAGATTTGGGGGGCAAACTTGGTCCCAATCGAGAACCATTATATTAAAGAATTCAGTAATTCACTCCAAACCAGCATAATCTGCAGACCTGGGCAAAGGGGGCCTTGACGTCAGGCCTCTTCTGTGAGGCTTGAATATTCCATGGAGAGAGGGGTCTGTGGCATCAGGGAGCCTGCATCTTCCTTCCCAGGTCAGCTCCACCTCCTGAGCTCCCAGAATGTCTTCCGCAGACAGCCCCAGCACCTGTCTCCCCTCCTTGCCCAGGGCTCGTCGGGTTTGTCCTTAGGAAGGTGGGCCATGATGCCACGGTGTGCCCTCTTGCCCCAAGACGATAGCGAAATGGAGATAGTGCTAGTACTCACCTCCTTAGGGTGTCGTGTGGATTAAGTTGTATAATGAATAGGCTGTGATCAGAGTTGTTGTTATTATATTTTTATATCAATAGTCTCTTAATGTAAGTCCCTTTTTCTGTATCTGCTGCCACCCTTTCAGATGTCCCTGTACTGGTCCCTAGAGAGATGGTGTGAAGGCCCCCAGCAGGGTGCCTTTGTGAGGGAGTTCATGAAATTTTCTAGGGCCATGCTGCCCGCGGGCACCTTTCACCTTACATGCTGGGCTGAGGACCTGACTCCTTTTCCAACCCTCAGCCCCCATGTTACCTGACTTACAGTGGTTTGACTTAATGATTTTTTTCAACTCTACAGTGCTAAGAAATCAAACTCATACGACTGTTCTGGTTTTCACTTCCAACAAATTGTGTGAGATACTCAATGCCTCATTATTAAGTAAGTGTTGTGTTAGAGGATTCTGGTTTTCACTTCCAACAAATTGTGTGAGATACTCAATGCCTCATTATTAAGTAAGTGTTGTGTTAGAGGATTTTGGCCACCTGTATGCTAATGTGAGTATTCTGAACACACTTGAGATAGCCTGGGCTAAACTGTAATGTTTGGAAAGTAGGATATAGAAGATGCATTTTTGATGTGTGGTAATTTATGGTAGGTGTATTGGGACATAATCTCATTGTAAATCGAAGAGCATCTCTCTGCCTTTCTCCTAATCTTGTCCTTGTCGCATGGGAAGACCAAGAAGGGGTTTGAGACTTTTCTTTTTTAGATTAAAAAAAAGGCAAAATGATCCCCAGCTTTGGATTTCAGTTCTTTCTGGGCCACAAGGTGACTGTGTGGCCTTGGACACTCAACCTTTTCACCCCCCTGTGCCTCGAATTTCCCATCTGCAAAATGAGGCTATAAACTGTACCTTCCCTAATAGGTTTGGGGTATGGGTTAAGTCCAAAAAAGAACATAAAGTGCTTTCCTCAGTGCAGAGTACAAAGAATTCAGAATCTGGTATTGCTGATTTTTAATTATTTTAATACATTTGTCTAAATTGTCATTATCACTGTTGGAAGGAAAAACATGGAGAAAAAGTTCTGTCCAAGCAGCTGGTATGAATCACAAAATGAGCTAAAAAAGCTTTAAAAACATCACCCTTAAGTCATGGATTGAACTTCTTAAAATCCAAGAAATATTGTAGCTGAAAGGAGCTTCAAAACCCATATATGCCCACCCATGGTATAAGTGGGGAAACTGAGGCCCAGGAAAGGCCCCAGATCTACCGTGTTGTAAAGAAAATCTAGAACCACAGCTTCTAGGTTTCATAAAGGAGGAAAAAGTAATAATAATAATAAAAAGAATCCCGTAGCTTGAGGGAGTTTTGCACAAGTTGCAGAGAACAGTGACCACCTATGTTGGGTGTTCCAGAGCTGGCCTGCGGGAAGAAGAGAGGCGGAGAGGCAGCAGAGATGTGTAGACCTGTTGGGGTCTCCTCCAGCAGTTGATCATGAGCATCTGAAGGGGTGTGGGGACCCCTCTATGGTGAAGAGTTAGGAAGGAAAATGGAACAGCCCAGGATGGATCTTTGCTGACTTAGTGTACATTTCTTTTTCAGAAATGGGAGAACTACTTAACCCAGCACCCAAGAGTTTGCTCTGTGGGTACAGTGTTGAGGTGTTGTTGCTCTAGGCATGATCTAGGGGAGCCCCTGCACTCTGTGGCCAGGCTCGAAGTTGCATAGGGGTTATAGTGAGAGCCCGGGGCACAGAGGCAAATCCATCATTTTCTTGAACCAAACTTGCAAAATGAGGAGCTGTTGAATCTGCTCCCATTGGTAAAAATCAAAAAATTTTTCTTTTAATTTGCAGTGTTTATCACACCCACATTCAGAGTCATCCAGCTTCCCCTCCAGAACCGTCTGCCTTGGCAAATGAAATTAGCAACCAGAAGAGTTTAGCTCCTCCAGAGAAGAACAAATTCATTTTTAAAGCAAATATCGGCGTGTAAAAGCCTCACCTTGCCCCCGCTTTTGGAGGGGCTCCTTGTTTTGTCCTAAAGTAGTGAGTGATCCCTCTTCACCTCTCTGGACCTCAGTCTTTCCAGCTATACAATGGGCCAGTGAGAGCAGCTACCTTGGAGCAGTGGTTTTTCAACCTGGTTGGCAATGTCAGACGATACTTTGGGTTGTCACAAGGGTGTGTGCATGTGTGTGTGTGTGTACTCGTGTTATTGGCATTTAGTGGTCAGAGGCCAGAAGTGATGCCAAAACTCTAAATGTTGATGAAAACCCCTTACATCACAGAATGAACTGGCCCACAATGTCGGTAGTACTCAGTGAGAAATTCTGCCCTGGAGGGCTCACATGAAGATGCAGTGTGTTGGTGATCCATGGGACAGGGTTCATGTGGGCTGAACACAAATCGGTAGTGATTGCTTAGTAAAGCAGTGGTGCTCCCCTTGCTCCTTCAAAGCTTAGCCGTGCAACCTGGTGGGTACCTATTATCATGCTTTTGCCTTAGCCAGTAGTGTTTCCCACACCTGAGTTGCCATGGTAACTGTCACCACAAAAACTAGATAGATGCACTGATAACCTTTTAGAGATACATTGGATCTAAAATTCCAGAAAGTGAAGTAGGCAGGATGTGTCTGTGCATGTCTGAGGAAGGGAACTGGATTTCTGTGTCCGCACCTCTCTATGGAGAATGGTTCTCTGAGATTGATTACAAGCCTTCAGGGCACTTGTAATCCCCAGATTAGGGTGAGAACCCAGTGTGACCAGGTAATAGAGCAAGTTGTGGTGGAAGATAATTATTTTATAATTAGGGGGAGGAAGACTAAAAGGGTTTCACATGAGTAAATTTTTCTCTTACTACTTTCCCCCTTCAACTTGAAAAAAAAGTGTAAAAATGTTAACTGTGTTCGATACAAAACTTCTCATATTTCCTTTGACTCATTCAGTGCAACATTGAGCTTTCTCATGGATTCAGAGTCATAATTTTTAAAGTAAATGCACAATCAATGCCCTTCAGCTCTACAAAGAACAAAAGAATTGCTGACTTCTTCCCCAAATGGCCCCATTTTATGATATTTTTTTTAGTTTTTGCATCTGTCTGACAGTCACAATCTACTACATTAAGTTATTCCAGATGGGAAACCAGATGACCAAGTGTATTAGTCCATTTTCCATTGTTTAAATTAAAAACCAGAGGTTTGGAACTTTATGAAGAAGAGGAGTTTGTTTAGCCTACACTTGGGGAGTCAGAAAGTCCACGATTGGGTAACTCCATTTGTTTGACTTCTAGAGAGGACCTTGTGGCAGATGGCATCATGGCAGGAGTACATGCAGGGGGGATACATGGTGATACAGAAAGCCAGAGAGATTCAGCATCAGGCCTCTCTTTTATAACAACCCACTCTTGCAGGAACTGATTGGAGTCCCATGAGAACTACCTCAGTCTCTTCTGAGGGCAGCACCTCCAACGACCTAAATACCTCCCATTAGGCTCCGCCTTTTAAAGGATTCTACCACCTTCACACTACCATACTGAGGACCAAGCCTCCAGCACACAAACATTTGAGGGACAAACCACATTAAAATCCTAGCACCAAGTCTGTTTAAATTGTGTCTAAATCCATGAAAAGTAAATAGCTTCTCAGAAAAACCTTGAAAGCCTGAGAATTCCTTTTCATGGATTTTGTGCATGGACTTTGTGATGTCTATTCTGACAGGTTAGATGCCTTTTTTTTTTTTTAACCATTTTCTGGGTTACAGAAATCATTGGGAAGTTGATTCTGGAAGACTAGGGTACAGTTAAAGTATATACATCATCTAGTAATAGATTAATGCCTGCATTTAAATAACAATCACTAGGAATTTGGGGGGTGACTTAGTACAAAATTTTCAGTTATGAATGTTTCTATAGGGAAGGACTTTAGGGATCTAGTTATGCGGAATTGGCTTCCTTCCCAGGTTAATTTGCCTCAAGTACTGCAAATTTTATCACCCACTAGCCATATGACTTGGTTTCCTTAGCCATAAATGGGGGAGAGAGGGGAATCTGGCCCCCATCTCTGAGTCCCTTTCTGGATTCTATATGTTTAATCTTAATTCTCTATTTTCTCCAACAGTGTACTTCTTAGAATTTACAGGGATGGCAAATCTTGAATTCTCCTAGGCAACTTTTATTATAGAAGTTATTACTTTTAGTTAGCTTTAGCTTATAATTTGCATTTTAAATTTTTGGCTTTTACTTTATTGAGTTATTTGCAAGCGCTGAGGCCTGCTGATTAGCTCAGATGGCCACAGCAGCGACGACGGCTTCTCATCAGAAAGGCTGAATCATCCCCGAGCGCCCGCCTCTCAAGGGCCAAATGAATCACCAGCCAAGTTACTTTGCAAATTGGGATAAGGAGCGTAGGCTATTAGACTTCCTTTCCACTTTCTTTCCTTCTGGTGACATAGATGTGGATTCTCTAAAAGGACCTTTTTTGTGTTGTTTTCTTTCCAAGATAATATTTACTTGTTTTAAGAAGTTCAAACTGTACATACTTATATAATACAGTGAGTGGAAATTTCTCTCTAGAGAAAGTCACTTTTGACACTGGTAAGTTGATGTTCCTCCAGATAATTTTTCTTTATGTATGTTAACATTTCATTTATCAGAAGGATTGTGTTTATATGTACTGTTTTGCAACTTGCTTTTGTTTCCTAGCCATACATTTTGAAGATTTTTCTGATTTAATATATGTAGGTCTGTCTCGTGTTTAGCATATTATGTGGATTTCCGTGGTATTATGAGATCAGAAATTACCTAATCCGTCCTCTGTAGGCTGAGTGTAGGTGCCTCCTAAAGCAGATCCTAAAATGACAACTTGAATCCAAATAAGCTATTAGGGAGGTGACGACAGGACGCCGCAGTAAGGGAACGAACGGGGCGGTGAGAACAGGGGCCAAACCACTGAAGGGCATTTGGGGAGGGGGGTCTGCAGTCCTGGACATCCTTAAAATTACCCTCAAATTGAATGCTTCACTAGAAGGACTCATAGAATTCAACAGAGTTTTTACACCTACAGTCACTGCTTATTATGGCAAGAGGATTCCAAGTAAAATTAGCCAAGTGAGAAGTTGCTGCTATGGTCTGACTGTTAATTCCTCCCCCAAATTCATATGCTAAATCCTGATCCCCAGCGTGATGGTGTTAAACCTGGGGGCTGTTGGGTAGTGATGAGGTCAGAAGGGCTCCACTCTCGTGGATGGGATTAGTGCCCTTATAAAAGGGGCTGCGGAGTGCTGCGCGGTCCCTCCTGCTATGTGAGGACACAGCAAGCACATACTGTCTGTGAAGCTGAGAGCAGACGCTGAACGTGATGGCACCTTGGTCTTGGACTTCTTGGCCTCTAGGAGTGGCTGAGCGATCAATTTCCATTGTTTCTGAACCACCAAGTTTACAGTAATTTGTTATAGCAGCCCAGACAGACTAAGGTGGGCGTATAGGTGTGAGTGAAGGAGAGACCAGGAATGAGGTTCTGCTTGTCTTCACCCACTAGATGTAAGTGACCCAGGCTCAATTCTCCCAGCAGTGATGGGTGCAGTCCGCTCAGCATGTTACCAACCAGGAAGCTCACGAGAGCCTTGGTGTTTGGGGTCTGTAATGGGACCACCCAAGTGGTTGACCCCAGTCTCCTGCCCCTTTAGAGGTCAAGGTGATATTGAGTGGCCTACGGCACCTGCCCCAAATCAGCCTGCTGACACAGACAGGCTGGCATGGTGCAGAGTACCCTGGGTGACCAGAGTAGGACGCTCAGCAGAAGCTGCAAGTAGCCTGCAGCATGGGCTGAGGGGGTCGCTAGAGCACCAATAGCTTCAGCTATGCTTCCTCATGGAGATTTTGTCATTTCCACTTTTTCTTTCTTATAAACAATGCAGTGGGACAGGGGTCAACAAACTTTTCTGTGAAGAGCCAGATAGTAAATACATAAGGGCTCAAGGGCCATGTGATCAGTCTTGAAAGTACTCCATGGTCTGAATGTTTGTGTGCCCCACCCCCGTTCATATGTCAAAGTCCTCACTCCCAGAGGAATGATTTCCTCATGATTGGGACTAGTGACCTGTCTTAGTTACTTTTCTCTCGTTGCTGAGACAAAATATCTGACACCCAAAGCTAAGGAAGGAAAGGTTTAGTTAGCTCACAGTTTGTAGAGGTTTCAGTCCACACTCAGCTGGATCCAGGGCAGGGTGGCACGGCAGACAGGCAGAAGGCAGCCAGGTAAGCAGGGGGGCGGCAAGCCTCTTTCTGTCCCTTACATCTTCCTTTCATGGTACGTCTTGCTGCTGCTTTTTTTCCCATTCCCCTCCCCTCCCTTCACCCCTGCCTCCCTCCTTATTTACAAAAGCTTTGTTTCAGTTTTTTCCTTCCATTTCTTACTTCTCTTGTCCCTCTGTTCCTTCCCCCTCCCTTGTTCCCTTTCCCATTTGAACACTTTCTTCCCTTTCCCAATATAATACATTTTAGTCTTTATTTACACTTTCAGTTTTCCACACCAGAGAAACAATGCAGTATTTAAACATGTGTGTCCGATTTATTTCACTTAAGAGTATGGTCTCAATATGCATCCATTTACCTAGAAATCTCTCAAGCTCATCATACTTTATGGCAGAGTAATACTCCATTGTATAAAAAAACCATATTTTCTTTATCCATTCCTCGGTTGATGGGCATTTGGGCTGTTTCCAAGATTTAGCTATTACAAACTGTGCCACTGTAAACATGGGTGTGCATGTATCACTGTGGTATGATGCTTTTAATTCTTTTGGGAAGGTACCAAGAAGGGGAATAGCTGGGTCAAATGGAATCTCTAGTCCTAGTTCCCTGAGGAATCTCCACACTGATTTCCATAGCGGCTGCACCAGTCTACACTCTTACCAACAGTGGAGAAGGGTTCCTTTTGCTCCACAGCCCCTCCAGCATTTGTTTTTGGCTGATTTGTTGATAATAGCCATTCTTTCTGGAGTGAGATAGAATCTCAGTGTCGTTTTAATTTGTATCTCTCGAATGACCAGTATGTTGAACATTTTTTCATATGTTTATTTGCTCTTTCTACTTCTTCTTCTGAGAAGTATCTATTCATTTTGGCCCCCTACTTTTGGATTGGGTCTTTAAATTTGGGGGGGTCTGATTTTTTTTGCATTCTTTATATATTCGAGATGTTAGTCCTTTGTTGGAGGAATAGCTGGCAAAAATTTTTTCCCACTCTGTGGGTTGTCTCTTCCCTCTGTTGGTTTAATAAGATTAGACTCCAGATCCCAGGTGTTGATTCTTTAATAAGATTAGATCCCAGTTGTTGATTCTTTGTGATATTCCCTGGGCAATTTGGGATTTGTTCATAAAGTCCTTGCCTACACTATGTCTTCAAGAGTTCTACCTATTCTATCTTCCAACAGATTTATTATTTCTGTTTTAATATTTAGATCTTTGATCCACTTTGATTTTAGCTTAGTTCATGGGGAAAGATACGGGTCTAGTTTTAATCTTCAGCCTGTGGAGAGCCAGTTTTTCCAGCATTTAATATTGTGTATTAAAGAGGCTGTCTTTCTTCTAGTGAGGTTGTTTGGCCCCTTTGTCAAAGATAAAATGACTGAGAGTATTGTCCCTTATATTTTATCTAGGCTGCCTGGCTTTAGGGTAGGTAGCACTCCCACCCTTAATCCTAGCTCCCTTAATCCTAGCTTCACATCCTTGATCCCAGCAGAACTATGCCAAACCAATCAGTAGACTAATTTAGTAATCACACACTCTAGATCCAGTCCCACCTATGACCACATGAGGTTTTGGGGGGACATCTAGACACAAACCATTACATGATCTTATAAAAAGAGTCCCCAGAGAGCTAACTTGTCCCTTCCACCATGAGAGGACATGAGAAGACATCATCTTTGAGGAAGAAGGCTCTCCCCAGAAATCTGATTTGCCAGTGACCTGATTTTGAATTTTGTAACCTCCAAAACTACAAAAAATCATCTCTATTGTGTATAAACCACCCAGTTTATGTCATTTCGTTATCGTAGTTTAAACAGACTACGACATTAACCTTGCCTGAAAGCACAAAAGCAGTATTGTATTAGCAAATGGATTTGACTGTGTTTTAATAAAACTTTATGTACAAAAACCAGGGGCAGAACAGATTTGGCTTGGAGGTTCTACTTTGCCAATTCCTCTTATCTAAAATATCCATGAGTGTGTGTGTTTTTCCATTAATGAAGATAAATCTATGGGCTATGTTCCTAGAAGTGGATGTTCTGAGTCACAAGTTATGACATTTTTATTTTGAACAGATCACCCAAAAGTGGAAGCACCTTGGTCTTCCACCAGCCACACATGAGAGTGCTTGAGATTTCATTTCTTAAAACTCCTTTCCCAAGAGTACAAACGCCTGTACAAGAGACACTGTTATTTATTGTCATTCTCGAGCTTTGGAGAGGCAGAGAAAGATAGAACATTTTGCCCCCAGAGAAGAAAATCAAATGGAACCGGAAAAGGTCTCGTAATAGTGTTTTAGATTTGAACCCCACAGGGAAGAGTATGCTGGTAACTTGTTCTTATTTGGTAAGATCAAACCTTACATTACCCGCTAAGCACGGTTCCAAAAAACTTAGAGTATTAACTATTTTTTAAAAGTGTTTTTTTCCCAAATATATCAGAGAAAACTTTAGCAATTTCCTTTATTAAACTAAGATTCCATTCCTAATGCCTTACTTCTGTCGTAAGTGATTTTCATGTAGATGAGGTCCACTTGTGCTTTCTGGACATATTATTGAATGTACAAAAAGCGTACATGGTCCAGTTTTTTGCCTCTGAACTGACAAGTACTGGGTATCCTTAATAGAGATGACACAGTGCTTTACTTGCCCTAGTTTACTAGGTCTTTGTACTTTTTAGACCTTGGATGGGTTCTTATTTTTGTTTTTCCTCTTTCCTTTTTTCCCCTATTTTCATCATTTGGAATTCTTGTTGTGGATCCCACAGAGGAGAAGAGAGGCTCGTTAGCATTCAAGTTCTGTTTTAGGCTGCATATTTTAGCTGTTTTATTTGATAATCGGCATCCCTCCTGGGATCCAGCCTGCCTTTGCTCGGCTCATGCTGGGTGGATCTTTGATATTTCCCACTCTCTAGCCCTTCATTTATAACACAGACACAGCCTTCTTCCCCATTAGTGAAATGGTATGCTTGGACTATCCCCGTGCAGATAAAGAATTAGGCAGACTTGGCTAGGACAATAAATCAGGCTAACCATCTCATTAGATTTGAAAGACACAAATTGAGCTCGTGTTGGAATTTAACAGAGGAGACTTCCGAGGAGACGTGTAACAATATGGGGTGGGATAAATCACCCTAACCATTTCTTTCAGCAAACCGAGGCAGAGGAAAGGTGTGTATAACAAAGGAAACATGACGTCTCTTTTAAGAAAGGTTGACTGACAGAAATTTAGGATCAAAGTGACAGCATAATCCCTATTGAGCACTTAGCACTTGCTAGGTACTGTGTGCCAAGAGCTTCACATACATTGTTTCATCAAAACCTCACGTTGACTTGTGCGATAAAATACTTCCAAGAATCTTCTTTAACCAATGAGGAAACGGGAACTCAGAGAGTTTACCTGGCTTGCTCAGAGTCTAAGAGTCCTGCCAAATGACTGGGCCAAAGTTCACCTCAGAATGTCTGGCCCTGTGGTTTACTTAACCCTAGTGCTTCTCATCCCGGGAGACATTTGGCCACGTCTGGAGACATTTCAAGTTGTCACAGCTTGAGGTGGGGCCTGCTACTGGTGTCAACTCAATGATGCTGCTAAACATCCTACAGCATGCAGGAGAGGCTTGTACAGCTCGGCTTCTACCGAGCCCATGATGGCATCAGTGCTGCCACCAAGAGACTCTGCTGACCCACCAACAGCTTGCTGTCCCACCAGCATCATCCACTTAGCGCCCTGTAGGCAGAGCCGGAGGCGCCAGGACACAAGTTTATATTGCCTATTGAAGGTGGCACAGCTACTTGGCAGGAGGCTGGGAGGTAGGAACACAGCTGACAGGGTAAGGGACAGCAGTAGACCTGTGCGGCTGTGACAGAGAGACCCACAAGAGGATGAGGTGAGAGAGCCGAGGAATTCTCACAAAGATACAGGGTTCCCACAGCAGTGGTCCCATCTTTGCAGCTGAAGAAGATGTAGACTAATGGCCTCTGTCTTGTTCCTGCCTGTCTGTTCCATTCCCTTCCTTTCTCTCCCCTCCTCCTCTCTGGCTCCCTAGTGTTTGGCCACAACATGAAGAGCAGCAATGACTTCATCGGTAGGATCGTCATTGGCCAGTACTCCTCGGGGCCTTCGGAGTCCAACCACTGGCGACGGATGCTCAATACCCACCGCACAGCCGTGGAGCAGTGGCACAGCCTGAGGTCCCGAGCCGAATGCGACCGGGTGTCTCCTGCTTCCCTGGAGGTGACCTGAGGACCTCAGGGAAGGCAGCTTTCATTTGTGCAAAGACAGAAAAAAACCTGTCACATACTTATTACATCCATACCTGCACACACACTCCACACACACACACACACACACATCCTAAATCCTCTTAGAACTGAGAGGAAGCTGACTTTTCATCACAAAATGGCCGCTCTTACTGAGGAAGGCCTGAGAACTTTCCAGAAGTCCCATCCATATATATCATGAGCCAAGTGGCCCCTGCCTGGGGCTTACTGGCAACGCCTGCTCTTGTTCATGCCCCATTCCAGAATGCACTTTCTACCCTCAGGCCAGAGGAAGGGCCTACCAAAGGGAGCCAGCCACCATCAAGACTAAATTTACCTACAGAGTGGTTAGTGTGCGGGAGGCCTGACTCCCCACTCCTAAAACATACCCACTGGGTAACTTCTAAACAGGCAGCTGCTCCCTGGGGTTCTTCTAACCTGATAACTTTCTCCAAAGGTGTAAGTATCTTTGTCTTCTCCTTAGTAAATGTAATAAATAGGTTAGACTATTTGGAGAAACCAAATGGCAACAAAAAAAAATCCTGTATAAGAAATGTCTCCTGGCTTAACTGAATTGTCCTTGTGTTAGCTTATTCCAGGGGACACCCTGTGGGTATGTATATGTTCTGGTGTGTGTGTGTGTGTGTGTGTGTGTGTGTGTGTGTGTGTGTGTGTGTCCTCACAGGTGAACACATGTGTGCCTACATGTCCTCTTGGAGAGGAAAGTGGTGCCGGGACCTCCACCCTGAGCACTCCTATCTTTCTGCCTCTCTCATCGCCCAGTGTCCTGCTGTCTGTCAACGCCCCCACTTGGGGTAATGGTCATGTGTCTGTGTCGAGTTAATAGGATATGATAGAGTAAAGGCAGCATTTTTTCAACTGAAATGGTGATTGTGACTCATCAAGAACCTGGTACCTGGATTACAATGGCCACCACATCCCATCCATGATGATCTCCTTCCTTATCGTGCTCTGAGGATCTTTCTGTGTTTGTGTGTGAACCAAAGTCATGTCTCACATGCTAAGGATTTAGTGTGTTTAGAATAGATCTCTCTCTTTCCTTGTTGGATGCTTCTATGTCTTTTCCACAGCATATTGTCGTGTCATGGGGAGCTATTTATTGAAATTAAAGATTATTTATTTGTGCCATGCATTCGAGTCATTTTTTTGCTTTTGAATATGGGACATAGAGCAAGAGAGGGTGTTTTGGTTGCTGCAGCTGCATAACTAGTCCAGAAACTCAAAGCAGTGGTGTTTGTTATGCTCATGGGTTTTGTGGGTCAAGAATTTAGACCTGACCCAGCTAGAATAGTGTCTCTCTGCTCCCAGTACCTAATACCATGATGCCAGCACCCTCGGCTGGAACGCTCCAGGGTTGGGATGTGGGCGCCTTGGAGAGTTCGTTCCCTCTTTGTCTGGCGGGTTATGCTGGTGAACGTTAGCTCCCTCCCTGCAGGCCTCCTCACACAGTCTCTCTGTTGACTAGCTCAGCCTTCCTCAGAGTGCAGCTGCAGGGCACAAGGACAGGCATCCCAAGAGCAAGACAGAGCCATGTGTAAGCTGTCTCCCTAGCTCAGAAGTCCTGGACAAGCCACCAGCTACCCCAGCGTAGCTCTTTTCCATAAAACTACCCACTTGCCTAGGACCAGATCCATGGCTTATTCAGCTTTGTACTTGCCATGTGGCGCTCAGAACCTGCCCCAGGTAAATCTCACCTGGGCTCAGATGGCATCGCCTTCCCAGCCGAAAAGCTGGATTAATTGTATTCTTGGGAGAGAAAAAAGGAGAAAATTTCTCAATAGAATGACTTTTTCTCTGGTTGAACCGAAGAACATAAAAGCACAAGAGGACAAGCACGGCGGAAGAGAGAGGACAGAGGTATCGCAGGCATTTGACACTAGAGGTGGGGTCATTGTCGATGAGGCTCAAGGGCTACAGAGCCAAAAGCCTCAGTTCGAATCCTGTGCCTGCCGCTCCTTATTTAATGTACAAAAGCCACATAACTCCTCTAGGCCTCAGTTTCCTCACCCTCTTAATTAGAGTCCCCCAAAAGCAGACCCCAAATAAAGGATTTGGGTGCAGACAGTTTACTGGGGAGATGACCCCGGGAAGCATAAGTAGAAGAAAAAACTGGGGAAAAGAGAGAAACAGTTGAAGTCTGTATTCATTAACAGTGGGCAGCTGGGCCTCAGTCACGCTGGGGCCTATGTAGGAAATACTTGGGAATTACTGTCATGGAGAAGGTGGTGCATTTAACTATTCACCCTTGCCCCTCATGCCCTGAGCATTGCTCCTGGAGGCTGCAAATGTTTAGCACTTTGGGGCTGTGCTGTGTGGGCTTGAGGGGGTGAGCTGTGTATGTGCACGGCCCAGCCGGCTGCAGCTGGGGTTGGGGCAGCCCAGGTGGAGTATGGATAAGAGGTGGGGCAGGCCCAGCATCTGTGACCCTCTTTAGGAATAAGAAGGGAGCTGCCTCAATACACTGTGAAATCCCAAACCTCTGCAACGTGCAAGGGAGACATTGCTGTTCTATTTTTACAAATGCAGGTGCTCGCTTCAGCAGCACGTATAATTTTGCAAATGGGGAAGCAAAGATTTGCTGAGGTTAAGTGGGGAGAAGACAGCAGAACTAGAAGGCCCACCTAGGCCTGTTGAAGGAAAGCCTGGTATGGGTTGAATGGTACCCTCTTCTCCCCAAAAAGATTAGCTGGTGTCCTTCCTAGTCCTGGCATCTCGGAAGGCGACCTTATTCAGAGGCGGGCTTTTCAGCAAAGGTAATCAAGTTGAAGTGAAATCATCAGGGCGGGCCTTCATTTAATATGACTAATGTCCTTATCTAAAGGGAAAATTTGGACACAGAGACAGACACACAAAAAGGGAAGAAGATGTGAAGAGATAGGGAGAAAGTGCCATCTGCAAGCCAAGGCAAGAGGTCTGGAATCAACTGTTGCTCACAACCCCAGAAGGAACCGTGGCTCAGCTTTCCAACCTCCCCAGCTGTGAGACACTGGACTTGTTGATTAAACCACCCTGTCTGTGGTGCTTGGTGAAGCAGCCCTAGAAAACCGAAGTCAGCTTCTGCGTCCACAGATTCAACTAACTGTGGATTGAAAATATTTTTTAATTGCATATATACTAAACAGATCTTTTTCTTGTCATTCCCTAAATGATGCAGTGTAACAGTGATCTACATTGCACTGGCTACTATGATCTAGAGAAGATTTAAACTATACGGCAAATGTGCGGTAGGTTACATGGAAACACTATGGGGTTGTATACACTGGACTTGAGCATCCACGGATTTAGGTTTGGGGGGAGAATGCAGTCCTGGAACTCATCACTCTTGGATACTGGTAATTCGGAGCAGGTGTGGCCAAAGGCTCTGCTAGGCTGTTTTGTCTGAGAATAAGTGACAACCCTGTAGGATGGATGTGAGAATGTGCTGGAATAATACTGCCAAGTCTTTATATACTTCTCGGCAAAGCTCACGATGGCTGTGATTCCAGGCACCCATCAGGCAGCGTCTGCTGGGCGACCGGCGGGAACAGTGGCCGAGCAGATCAGAGCACCCGTGTCTCCAGGAATAGTTTGTCAGGAGGCGCAAGGATGTGTTGGAAGGTGAAGGGAGGCCTCGGTTTCTATAGAAACCAGACCCAAGGTGTCCCATCATGGGCCACCCACTCGTTTTAATTAGCATTCTCTGCCTCCTCAGGTAGAAGGTGGGAAAAGAGATACACAGGCCACTTGAAACACCCTCGTTCGTGGATGGACACCCAAGTTCAAAGACAAAAAGGTGAGTTGGGAACAATGATGGAGAGTTTTAAAAGCCACTTTCATTTCCCAGGACCATCTGAGTCCTTTCATCTTGTGGATGAGGATGTGCACCCCAAGAGACCGAAGCATGAGGATAGCTAGTTTTAGCACAGCCTGGCAACACAGCCTGGGCAACTTAGCCTGGGCAACTTAAGGAAACCATGTTTCAAAATTAAAAAAAAAAAATGGCTGGGAATGTAACTCAGAGGTAAGACCTTGAGTTCAATCTCCAGTACCAAAAATATATATATATATATATATATATATGTATGTGTGTGTGTGTGTATGTGTGTGTGTGTGTGTGTGTGTGTGTGTAGCCGCCTTTCTCTTCAGCACCAGCTCAGAGCAAGGTCTGCTCCAGAGCACCTCAGGAGCTCCGTATACACCTCAGGCCTTTATAGAGGCAACTAACCTCTGCCCAGCCTGGCTGGTGGGGGGAGGTCCCAGCGAGCCAGAAACAGCTATTTGGGGCGCTGGTATATCTCTCCCAGCAAGCTGGGAGTCACTGCAGGGAAGAAAGATTCCTTTCCTCTCTAAGTGGCCACTCTTCCTCTGGTCATGGGGTATTTTCTGTGTTTTGTTCAAAAATACCACTTAGAAAGAACTCTGGAATGGTTAGTCGATAAAACTAAAAGGTTAGAGCCAGAAGAAAGACTCCCCAAAAATACTGCTGTTCAAGCTGGCAGCAGTTAACCTTCAGGTAGTGTGTTTGTCAGCTTTCCATCATTATAAAGAAATACCTGAGGCAGGATACTTATGAAGAAAAGAGGTTTATTTAGTTTAGAGTTGAGGATCAACGTTCAAAACCAGGTGGCCTCATCTGCTGAGGCAGCAGAGGTGCTGCATCGCGGTGGGAGCATGTATAGGAGCAAGCAGTCACGTCTCAAACCAGGAGGCAGGGGTAGGATTGCAGACTTGCTCCTTTTCTAACAACCCTCTTGTAAGCTCTAAAAGGTCACAGTGAACTACCTTAATCCGTTTGGAGGGCAGTGTCTCTAGTGACCCGAGAGCTTCCCACTAGACCCCACCCCACCACCTCTGATCCCCTTTCAATATATGGACCCTTGAGGGACCCCATCAAAACCATAGCAGCTGTTTTACTACCCAACTTTATACTTTCCTATCCAGCATTTTCGAAGTTTCCAGATTGATCTAATGGTCACTAACGTATCATGTGTCAACACATTTTTCTAAGCACTCGTACAAAGGGAGGTATTGATTCGTTCCCATTTTGCAGATAAGAAAATTGAGGCCTAGAGGGATTAAATAATCAGTGTGTGATAACAGCGGCAAGTCTGGAATCTGAGCATGAATGTATCTAACTTGAAAGCCATGAGATAAATTAGTGTCTATCACATCTTTTATGATGATGGTGAGTGGGGACGCTGCTTAATTGGTAAATGAACAAGATTTTTTAAAAGCTAAGAAATTAAGAGAGGGATAGATAAATGGATATAGAGATAGATGACAGATGACTACAGACATAATAGGTAGATATACTAGATGCATAGATAGATAGATACATAGATGATAGATTATACATAAATCATCACTGAATTCCTAGGCTTCCATGAACACTGTATGGTGGGGGGGGTGTACTATCAGTCAAAAACAATTTTATTGAGAAGCCAGAAAATATATATTGTGTTAGAGAACATTACAGCATCCAAATGCCAGCAAGGACTATACTTGTTAGATGAAGAAATTGTCTACTTTCTGGCCCATAAGCTTGAAGTCGAGATCAGGAGTTGGCAAACTGTGCCCCATGGTTAAAGTCCTGGCCACGACCGGTTTTTGTAAATAAAGTTTCATTGAAACACTGCTAGGCCCATTCCATATCTCTGGCAGAGTTGAGTAATTGTGAAAGACTCCATCACCTGCAAAGCCTCAAATACTTATTGTCTGGCTCCTTAGGGAACAAGGTTCCCTCTCACTGTCTAGAGAAATATTTCATAAGCTTTAGTGTGCACACAGTCCCCAGAAGATTAATTGAAATGCAGATTCCATTTCAGCGGGTCCAGGGTGGGGCCTGGGATTCTGCATTTCTGATGAGCTCTGAGGACCATATTGGGTTTGAGCAAGTTATAAATGTTTTTATGTTTCCTTTTAGAGAGGTGACATGAACTGACTCACAAAAACCTGTAGACATAGCTGCCAAATCAAAGGATTCTCTACTTCTCAGAAGGTTTTTCCAATGGCCTGTTTTGAACTACCCTCCTTCTTCCGCCTAGGATGTCCACACTCAGACAGACATCACTATGATTTGAATGTTTGTACCCTTCAAAACCACTGAAGTTTAATTGTCCCTGTGATGGTGTTGGGCAGTGGAACCTTTAAGGAGTGTTTAGGGCCCTCGTCAGGAGTGGCTTGATGCTGCTTTTTCCGTCGTGGCCTGCTCCCCTCTTCCTCTCTCTTCTCCCCTCTCCCCTTCTGCCACACGATGCTGCAGCAGGAAGGTGCAGGGGCGATGTTAGCGACCTTTCCAGCCTCCAGATTCTGTTCATTATAAATCAGCCAGTTTCCAGGATTTTGTTAGGGCAACACAAAATGGACTTAGATGTGTTTGATTTCCAGGCAGCCCCCAGACAAAAGGTAGCAGGGCCTCCAAAGTTCAGCTCACAGCCTGATTGATATGCAATGAGGAGAAAATAACCCAGATTTCTTGTCTGTAGTATGTATATTTGGTATCAATCTTTAACAATACCAATTTTGGGGGTTCGGTTTGTAGCAGATATTATAGGTTAATATAGACAGTAGTGCTTACACATGACTTACGCATGTTATTTATGAATAAATAAACATACACACTTGGGGGTGTGCACCAGTGCAGTATTTTGAGGCAACATTTATGCAAGATGCTGCAGGCTGGAGCTGGTCCTGGGCTGGGCCCACACGCTGAGTCAGGCCTTGGTGCACCAACACTCAAATCCGGAACCAGCAGGGCAAAGCAGGCCGAGTGGCCACGGGCACAGCAGTGAGTGTTCCACAGAGCCAAAGAGTGACTTGGAAACTAAATTGACACATTCCTCCCTGCGACGCCCGTGACACAGACATCAGAGCACCTGGCTGAGCATTTTTGAGGAGCAAGGGGAAAAGCAAGGTGGGGAGGATGCAGGTGATGCCAGGGCAAGTCTCGCAATAGATCCGTGCTGACAGTAGCAACACGTCTGCCATGTCCTAAGCGCTACTGCTTGCCGAGACCTATGGTAATAGTATAAGGAAATGATTTCATGTCACCTCTGTGAGGTAGGTAATTTTTACCCCACCCTCATTTAATAGAGGAAGAAACTGAGGCTCAGAGAAGCAGTGACTTATCTATGGACACATGAAATGGAAGAAAGAGTCGATTTTTAGAAATATTAATTCTGTATAAATGCGATAAGATCCCAACAGAAATACCAGTGGATTTTAAAACATGTAAGTATGAGCAAACGACAGACACGTGGAGATGGGCACAGGTGGTGGCAGTGGCCACTTTATGAGGCACTCACAGTGTTGAACCTTCTCCAGATGGGACCTTGACCCAGGGGACCTCGAGAGATCCTTACACCTACAAGGCGAGCCAGTGGGGCACAGCTCAGTGAACCCCAGCTTGCAGATCTCGCCTGATGAGGGCGCCTGGCTCAGCTCTGCAAAATTGTTCTGTGTGGAAATGAGGCTAAGTCTTATCTGAGCTTCGGATTTTTGGCAGGAAACAGAAATCTAGACTTATTTCTAAAATCTCCTGATTTTATTACTTGACAACATTAAAAAATTTTTATAATACTACATGAACCAAACAAATCACACCTTGATCAGGAAACTTCTTCACAAAATGCTACTATTTCTACACTGCAAGCTGGAACTTGAACCTCCTTTTTTCGTTGTTTTTTTTTTTTTTTTTTTTTTTTTTTTTTTTTTTT